>CAIGRQ010023746.1:0-20865 GCA_903798375.1 Fraxinus sp. D2006-0159 | reverse complement strand
TTGTTTTTAAAATAACTTGTCCATTTAAACAACAAAATCTCTTAGATTCTCTATAAAATTTTAAAGCACCACAATGATCACAAATATTTGGCTCAGGTAGCACATAGGGTTCCGAAAAAAGATCATCGTTATACTGCCGTGTTTCTAAAACCCCTAACACAAAAAAAAAACATAGAAAATTTCAATATGGAACACAAATTGAAAATAGATTGTTACCACTACTTACAACAAAACATGTATAGCAAATTGTGCATCAGTAAAATGAAATAATAATTCATGATTCTTACCAAACTCTCGGTCAGAATGTTCTTCACCATTGAACCCTTCAACCATAAGAAAGCTATTTCATTTTGATGCCACATTTAATTGGAAAGATTTCCCGGATTTTACCCTTTTTTTGTCACGAAGATTGCCATATTTGTCTTCTATTACATCAGCAGCATTTCATTGTCGTTTACTATGCAATTCTACTCCCTTTGAACTCCCTGAGTTATTTCCTTCACAAGAACAATAAATATTAACATTAAACATAAGCCCAAAGCAAAAAATGAAGTATGTATTTCATACAACGAAGCTTCATACACAAAATTCAAACATAAAAACCATATAAATGAGTTCACATAATCGATAAGAGCACAATCACTAACCAGCACCAACAGTTTCAACTGAAGCGTCATTCAGGAGAAAAAACTTATTTCGAGCAAATGATCGGATCATTTTACAATCAGAATAACAGATCGGATCAAATCTAAAAAACAATAAATAGAGGGGAAAAAAGAGTCAAATAACCAGAAAAGAACAAAACAATACCAAAATATATCTGGGTTTGCAATGTTAAGAAAGGGATCTGATTTTTGGACCAAAGGGCAGAGAGAAGGAGCAAGAGATGGAGTGGAATCGAGGAAAAAATGAGGAACAATACCAAAATATATCTGGGTTAACAAGAGGATCTGATCTTCGAACGAAAAGGCAGAGAGGAGCAAGAGACGGAGTGGAATCGAGGGAAAAATGAGGAACAAAACCAAAATAAATTTGGGTTAACAAGGAGAAGGCAGAGAGGAGCAAGAGACTGAGTGGAATCGAGGGACAATGAGGAACAAAACCATAATATATCTGGGTTAACAAGGAGATCTGATCTTCAAACGAAAAGGCAGAGAGAAGGAGCAATAGATGGAGTGGAAATCGAGGGAAAAATGAGGAAGTGTGTAGAAGCGGAAACGAAGGGCGTGTTTGGCATTTTATTTTTTTTTTGTAAAAATAATATCAAAGGGAAACGGCGTCGTTTTGGCACCCGAAGTGGAAAAAAAATGCAAAGTGGAAAAAAAAAAGTGACATCATCACGACGCCAATGGTGAGGCGTTATGAACAGTAGCAAGAAAGTTCCCTCCTTTAATATTGTAGGGATATATATAACCCAAACTTTAAATCCAACTAAAAGTCCAAGCGGAGGCCCAATAAATTCCAAGGCCCAATTAAATTAATGATTGCTTCCAATTCCTCAATTATTTCATGTATTGTAAGTTAGTACTCGAGTCCACTTAATTGTGCAACCATTGCCAATTTAGTTCATGTACTTTGGATTTTGCCATTTTTCATCACCTCTTGCTTTTTTTCCTTCAATTTACTTTTCATTCATTAAGTTTCACCTATTAAACATAAAATATAACAATTTGAAATATATTTTGTCAAAAGAACTATCAAATATCATTATTTTAGGTTCCCGAATAAGTGTATAAAATAAACTTATCAATATGGCATATGAAAACGGTATTATTTGAAAACTATACAAGACAACATATGATAGACTTCACAAAAATTTGCAATATTAAAGATATTGACATACAAGACATTGATAGCTTGATACAAGAATTTTCACTTATTGAAATCACGGGGAGTGGTTGTACTCTTTTCCCTTCGTCAAAATTTGCCCCAATGAGTTTTCTTGATAAGGTTTTAACGAGACGGTGTCTTATTAATCCAAATTATTTTTACTCTTTTTCATTTATTGGTATATTTGTCCTATCGGATTTTTTTGTCACCAATGTTTCAATAAAATAGTTATTGTGCAAATAATCATCAAAGTGGAAGTACTGTAAAACTATAAGATAAATATCGATGATTATCTAGTCTTATCATCATGTATAGATAAGTTTTATCTAGTTTAGAGAGTCTATTTCATTCCAATTGTAAATCTCATTTTGAACCTTATGTATACGGGTCTTAATTTTCAATAAAATATACAAGTTTATTGACATCTCTTTTTTGTTCTCTCTTTTTCTCTCTAGTTATAACATACACTTGAGTTTTGACTTTGTTGTTTCTTCTCTTATTCCTTTAGTTTCATAACACGATTCAATATCAATAAACTCAAATATTTTAAAATAAAAGTGGAGGACCAAGAAAAAGGAGTGTCGGGCGATGATGTCGGGTCATTTAGCCTCCATTTATGAAGAATTTTATAAATAGTTTAACTTTTAAATAGATATACATAAGTGAAATATAGGTGAATAGTATAGAGTCCATTAAAGTGTGTAGTTGAAATAAAATTTGATCAATTTATAAATAATTTATAAATTTACGAATCAGAGGCTTAATGAAGATTCAACATCACATGCTAGTGGGTGAGAACTTGAAGTGGTGCACGTGACATGAATAATGGATTTTCTTAAATCTTTATTTTTTTTATTTTTTTCAAAAATGAAAATGGTCTTTATCATTCTATCTTCAATTCCATCAACATTTAATCAATTATTAGAGACTAAGCGATCAAATGCCTTGGTTAGGTTAGTAATCAGACATGAAATCTGGTTAAGAATCTCTAGTCTACGAATCTGATTCGTTGAGGTTCAATATTTCAACAAAATTGAAAATTTATGGTATAAAGCAATGTTGTCCGATCGAGCTTACTAAACATGCATTGGTCTTGAGATAATTATGCATAGAATCTGGCTATTAGGCATGTTGATCTATTGTACGCAAAGATATGATATTTTTTATTATTAATAGAAAAAGAATAAAGCTATTTGTAAAATCTTAGTTGGCAACTTTGTTAACAATTTATAACAATGTTGTCAAGATTCGTGCTGATTGATGCATACAAACAAAATGGTTACTAATGTGTACAATTTTTGTATGACCCGACCACCTACAACTTGATGCTCGAGGTCATTATAACCTCGAGCAATCTCCTAGGTCCAGAACATCCTCGAGTTTATGTGGCCTGGCTCAAGGTCATCATGACCTCGAGCTTTCTCTCTGGGCCAAAACATCCTCAAGCTTGTATGAGTGAGTTCGAGCTCGGGCTTGAAGTTCTTGAACATCTCGTGTCCTTTACCATCATTTTCCCTCTCTTTCTATTAGGTCCCATAACTTAATAGGACTCTACCACTAGAGTTTTGTGCTTATCCAAACACATTATCTCACAACTCCAATCAAATTACAGCTCCTAGGTATGGAAAGACTCCCAAGCATTTGACAATTCTTCAAATAATGATACTCAATTGATTTATCTTTCTAGGAGTACACAACTTAATCCTACTAGGAGTGTACACATTTGAATAAATTCTCTCTCTAACTTAAGCATCAAATGGGTGACGATGACCTATCTCGATGTCTTTATTTCAGGTATTGGAAGATTCTGTCCTTGATCATTCTCAATCCTCAAGCTCGGAAATCAACAAGTACAATTTTTGGTAGCATTATTGGTGCCGTCTATGGGAAATGCTACCAAAAGTCATGGTTAATACACGTTTAGGTCTTCCTCCAGCAAGCTCATCCGCTCCAAACCCACCTCATATTGTGGATTCCCCAGTTCCTCAAGAGGCATCATCAGAAAGATCAACGCCCCAACAAAAAGTCGTTACAGTAGGAATATTCAAAGAGCTCCGCCAACTAACTCAATTGCTAAGTCAAAGTAATTCGCATCCGGCACCAACACCAACACCACCACCACCATGAAATTTTATGGCCAATACTTGAGCTCGTGTTCATCTCCCTGCCCACGATATTGGTGGAACCGAAACCTCAGACATACCCTATATGCCTCAACCTCAAGGTTGATTACTATGGACTCAGGTGAAATTGCCAAAATCATACAGGACGAGATTGAAACTGGACCACTTTAGAATACCTTGGGAACAATAGCGTTCACCTCAATACTCCGTTCACCCCAGATATACTGTCTTAAACATTACTAGACATATTCAAATACCCTCACATAAAGGAGTACGATGGGACCACTAACCCCATCGATCACCTCAATGTACACATGGATGTCATGAACTTACAGGTCATACCAGACCCCGTGATGTGCAAAGCCTTTCTGCAAACCCTAACTAATGCTGCTAAGGATTGGTTCTCTTCCTAGAGCCCAATTACATTACCTCATTCTTAGATTTGGCTAACAAGTTCTCTACCTTCTTCGCAAGTAGTAAACACACCAAGAAGACCGCTGCATCCCTCACGGTGCTTCACCAAGGACAAAATGAACCCCTAAGTGATTTCATACACGGTTTAATGCAAGAATGCTCTAGATCCAACAACTGTCTTCGCCCTTACATATGCAATAAGATGTGAAGCATTCAAGATGTTCTTTCCAAAAACCCACCAAAATCAGTGACCGAGCTTCTTACTTGAAGAGAAAAAATACATAAACATGGAGGAAAAAATGTACCTAAGGAAGACTGGCTCAACCACTGAGAGGCTCGAGTATTAGAGATAACAAGAGTCAAGTCTATGACAGGCCTTGCTCAAGGGAAGCAGAAGCAAGACGTACCACCAACATATTATTCAAACATTTGAACACCTCCAGGTTCAACATTTTGATTGAGATTAAGTACTTCAAGGAACTTAAATGGCTCTCGAGGATGCAGTCCTCTCCTAACACCAGAGATAAGAGCAAGTAACGTGACTTTCATCGTGACCATGTGCATACCACAATGACATACAAAGCTTTGGAGGGCGAGATCGAGTCTCTGGTAAAGAAGGATTTCAATGAGCTTATGCCGGTCAAGACAAGTCTCCGAGGAATGATCATAACAATGGGAATACCTCAGAGGTCGGGAGCAGTTCCATAATTTAATTTCTAGTTAGGTCAAGTTACGTTCAATTAAATATTCGTCGAGATCTTATCTTAATAAAGTAAAATTTTCCATTTGTAATGCTACTTGAGCATTGCCCCGAGCAAGCATGTCAAGCCTTACCATGTGCAAGCATCTCAAGTATTGTCCAATGTAAGTACATAAACCCTTGCCTAGTGCAAGCACATAAAGTTTTGCCTCATACAAGCACCTCTAGTCTTATCCCCGATTGAGCACCTCAAGTACTGCCCAGAGCGAGCATCTCAAGCCTTCCATAGCGCGACACCTTAAGCCTTACCCCGCGTGAGCACCCCAAGCCTTGCCCCGTGGCTTACCCCGCGCGAGCACTCTAAGCCTTGCCCCGTGCAAACACCTCAAGCCTTACCCCGAGTAGCACCTTAAGTCTTACCCTGTGCAAGCACATAAAGCCTTGCCCCAAGCGAGCACCACAAGCTTTGTCCCATGCAAGCACCTTAAGCATTGTCCCAAACAAGTACATTAAGTCTTGCCCCGAGAGAGTACATCAAGCCTTACCTCCTACAAGCACCTTAACATTATAACTTCGAAAGCTATAAAAAATCATATGTATAAATCTTAAAACAAGGTCGGGGTACTAACCCCTTCCTTTCAAATTTCAAATAAGGTTGGGAAATAAGGTAAGAGTCCAACCCCTTCATTTCAAGATTTTGAATAAGGTCACGATCCACTTCCCTCTCTTCCAAACTTAAAACAAGGTTGGGTGCAAACCATTCATTTTAAATTGATGATATGGTTGGGACATGCTATCCTGATCTATGTGCTCGGGGGCCTATCAACCCGGCATGAGCATGCCTACTCTATGGCATGATCGTGTCTATCTCTTGCCATGAGCATGACTGCCTCTTGCCATGAACATGTATAATCATTGGCGTGAGTATTCCTACTTTTAAGCATGATCATGCCTATTCCTCGACATGAATATGCCTAATCCTTGGCATGAGCTTGCTTTTAGGCATGAGCATGTTTATTTAAAGGCTTGAGCATGCTTATTTTCAGGCATGAACATGCATACTTTTAGGTATGAACATGCTTAATCCTTAGTATGATCATGTCGTTCTCTAGGCATGAGCGTGCCTACCTCTTGGCATAAGCATACCTATTTTTAGGCATGAGCAAGCCTATTTCTTGGCAGAAGCATGCCTAATCTTTGGCTTGAGTATGCCTATTTCTAGGCATGCACGCGCCTATCTCTTGACATGAACGTGCATAATATTAGGCATGAGCATGCCAATTCCTTAGCATGAGCTTGCCTACTTCTTGGTATGAGCATATTGATCTCTAGGCATGAGAATGCTTAATCTTTGGCTTCAACATGACTAATCATTGGCTTGAGCATACCTATTTCTAGGCATGAGCAAGTTTATTTCTTGGCATGAGCATGCCTAATCCTTAGCTTGAGCATGCCTGTTTTTAGACATGAGCACGCCCTCCTCTTGGCATGAATATGCCTAATCCTTGGCATGACATTACCTATTTATTGACATGAGCATGCTTACTCCTTGGCATGATCATGCTGATCTTTAGGTATGAGCATACCTATCCCTTGACATGAGCATGCTTACTTTTAGGTATGGGCATGCCTAATCCTTGGCTTTAGCATGCCTATCTCTAGGCATGAGCAAACCTATTTCTTGGCATGAGCATGCCTAATCACATGAACATGTCTAATCCTTGGCATGAGTGTGCTTACTTTTAGGTATGGGCGTGCCTAATCCTTGGCTTGAGCATGCCTATCTCTAGGCATGAACAACTCTATTTCTTGGCATGAGCATGTCTAATCCTTGACTTAAGCATGCCTATTTCTAAGCATGAGCGTGTCTACCTCTGGCATGTTCATGCCCAATCTTTGGCATGAGTATGTAAAATCTTTGACATGAGCATACCTACATGTAGGCATGAACGTGCCTTATCTTTGTCATGAGCCTCCTCAGGCATAAGAATGTATACTCGTTATCATGAGCATGCATATTTTTGAACATAACGTACATGTGCATCTCATTCCAGAAACTCGCATATTGCGCACGAGCTCCTGACATGGATGCAAGAGGGCCTATGATGTGTACAATTTTTGTATGACTCGAACAACCCACGACCTCATGCTTGAGGTCATGATAACCTCGAGCACTCTCCCTGGGCCAAAATATCACCGGGCTCGTATGAGTTAGCTCTAGCTCGAGCTCGAAGCCCTTGGACATCTCGGTCCTTTACCATAATTTTCCCTCTCTTCCTAGTAGGTTCCCTAATATAATAGGACTCTATTACTAGAGTTTTGTACTTATCCAAACACCCTATCTCACAATTCCAATCAAAATACAACTCTTAAGTATGGAAAGACTCACAAGCATTTCACAACTCTTTAATTAGATAAGGATGTTCAATTGATCTATCCTTCTAGGAGTGATTCCTACTAAGAGTGTACTACCTACATCAATAAATACAAGGCCTTGGATCATTATTCAGGTACGTTTTTACATAATTTTCAGCATATAGCATTTCGCATAAATTCTCTATCTAATTTAAACATCGAAAGAGCGATGAGGACACACATACTCCTTTATTTCAGGCACTGGAGGATTCTGTACTCATTTTCAGTCCTCAAACTCGAAAGCTATAAGAACGTTTTTTTGATAGTATCGATTACCAAATCAAAACCAGCAATAAAACTAGATGAGTATCCCTTCTTTGCCCAAATACAGGAAAAAAAGTTGTGCCAACTTGTTAAAATTTTCTATTTAGACATGGGTAAGCATTATTAACAAAATGTAAAAGAAAAAATAAAAAGATTAGATAAGTAGAAGGTACCATTATTGCATTTTTTTTTCTTTTTCTTTTTCCTTCTAGGCACGTAGTTTTGTCCAAAAGTGTGAAAAACTTGGAAAAGCTAAAGGGTTGTTTTGTTAGTAATACGTGTACATTAAATCTAATAGGACACGACCAAGAAGATAATGTTATATCTTGGGATTTTGTTATGGTAAGAATTTGCCAACCATCGACGATCATAACAAATAATTCAGATAATATCAAAGTTTACATGCCAAAAGGGGTGCAGGAAACTACTTTGTTGTAGTTCAAAGCTCAAATTGATTTTTATACGAAAGTGCAAAAAACAAAAACAAAAAACGCACGAGGGACATTTGTTATGTAAATTGTGATGTAGGTATTTAAAGAGCTGTTTATAGCTACAGGATATCTTGAAGTCTTGATTGAATCAAATAGGTAAAGTCATATAAAAATTGTGTCTTTGTTTGATATGGATTAAATTTAGAATTTAATTTAAATTCAACCATACATTTTATTAATTTTGATAAAAAAATATACAAAATATTTGATTTTAATTCCCACTGAAATGGTCGTATATATCTTTGCAAAATTTTTAATATTAATCCATAAATTACTATTCCGTTAGCAAACTAACGTCGAAGATTTAAAAATTATGGTGGTCATCACTCTCAATCAATGTTAATTTTGACTAAATTTGAGATCGAATTAGATCAAATTAGTCGATTGACTATATAAATAAAAGTATATAAATAAAAGTAAGAACGTCGTTTACAACAAACTTAATATTTTACAAACTTTTTAACTAACAATTCGTATAAAACTATTTTTTTTCACAATATTTAGTCTTTAAAAATAGTTTTCTGAAAACAAAACATTGAATTCACAACATATGACTAATTCTTAAAATGAGAAAAGAAAAAAAAAATGTTTGATCCACATTATTCTCAAAATTCATTCTTTCAAAACTAAATTCATTCTTAAGAATATTGTTTGATCCACATTATTCTCAAAATTCATTCTTTCAAAATTCATTTTCAATCGTACATTTTTCAATAAAATAATATTATATGTAAATTCATAATTTTTACTCATCTCATCGCATCACAATTTTTTTATTTATTTATTTTTTTTTAATTTAATGTGCATCAAACACCTCATAAATTCGACTCGATTGTTTCACAATGTATTCACGCATATTAATAAAATACAATAAAAAATACATGCACTGAATGACCAAACGTCATTATCTGCCAACCTGTTCACCCACCCACCCACGCGCCCTTGGTTTTGCTATTAAGGAAAAGATCTTTATCCTTAAGGTGGCACGAATATACGGGGTCTGTGCATCCAGGTGGCACAAATATACGGGGCCTGCCCTGGATGCACAAACTTCAGAGGTCAAATATTCAGTAAAAGAAAATTATTTATCAAAATCCAATTTAGCTCACCGAAAGGGACGTTTCAGCAGTCCTCGTCGTATAATTTTGGACACCTGTTTCGCCACAAGATTGTTCTGTAGGACCCACGTGTCAGAATTTTAATTTAGGTTGTTCTGTTTCATTGAAATGCTTTTTTTGAGTTTTTCCCTCTTTTGTAACCCAAAAAAAAAAAAAAAAAAACTGGGATGTGTGTTTTATTCTTTGGTTGACGTATAATAGTTTGTGTTCCTTTAGGAGTCTCTTGAGAAAAGAACCCTTTAGGTATAGGTGTCAATAAAGCACTGTTTCTGAACGGTAAGCAACTTTTTCAGACTGAATGAAATAGGATACGTGTTGCAGATATTCTGAGTAGAAACTTTTGACTGGTGCGACCGAAGGTTTGATTTTTAACACTTGGAGGTGTAGAAAAGAAGGCGTGACTAGTTTAAATCAAGATATACATACAATTGGGTTTTTTCTTTTTTCTTTTTAACTTGAGAGAGTTCCAAGATATCAACATTTCTGATTTCTGGGCTTTTGCAATGACTTGTAAGTTCCATATTTCTGGTTTATTTGCTTTGTTTTAGCTTTACTAATTGTGTTAGGTATTTGATGTAAGAATCAAAAACGGATCAAGTTTTTACATCATGATTCAATTGCTTGATGAATCCTTGACGTAGAGGAAACTAAAAATAGAAATCAAGAAGATGCTAAGTGGTGTCCAAGAATTTTCTTGTAGAAGTCTTTTGGAAATTGATTCCCTTTAATTGGAAGGCTTGATTTAGATTTTTAGTCGATCTCCATTTTTAAGTTTCACTTCTCTTTGGTCTTTAGCATTGGGGTTATAGAGTTCTTTTATTATTTTTTCCTGATTTATTGGAAACTTAATGTTGAATTGAGATCAATTTAATTGAGATGTGAAACTCTATCGAAGGGGGACTTAAACTTCTTTCTGGGGCTTAATATAATTGTTGAAAGAATAGAGGGAGTAATGGTGGATGAAATTTGTTTTGCCATATGAGCTAACAAATTGTGTTGAATCAATGGGACTATGTTAATAACATACACAAGAAGCATCTTGTCAGAACCAGCAATGACTAAACTGCCTTTGGCACCTCTTACTCTTGAAAATAGAGGTATTAGCTCGAGTGTTCCACGAAGTCGACTTGGTATCAGTATAGAGTCAATTTATGACGAATTTCAGGAAGGTGAGGGCATTTTGTTGTCGAGGGCTAGGAAAAGTGGTACTCGTTTGATTTCTATTGATGCTATTATTCAGGAAGGCAAGGAAGATGATCAGGTGACACTCACTTGTGACCGATTCGGGGATGCCATATCTTCTAAATGTGTGACTAATGGTACCAGCAGCTTATGCATTCGGGAACGTGCAGTTCTGGAAGCTAATTCTGAGCCGATATCATTTGTTTCCGTAGAAGAGAACGGTGATGTTGCTCACGGCACTAAGAAACTAGTTTCATGGGAATCGAATATGAAGTCAGAGATAATTAGTGATCTTGTTTCTATCGGAGAAAATTGCGAGCCTAGGGGCATTGACGAATCTAAAAGGACATTTTCTGCTTCCCTTCTTGAGGTCCCTGAGGAAGTGAAAACGAGTTTGAATTTTCCTCCTCTTTGGGGATTCACATCTGTCCGTGGAAGGAGGCTGGAGATGGAAGATACTGTCATAGCTTTACCTCGGTTCTTTAGTATCCCTTCTCAACTGTTGACTGACAGACCAATTATGAATATCAGGCATCAAGATTTAAAAGCCCATTTCTTCGGAGTTTATGATGGACATGGGGGCCAGCAGGTCAATATTCCTTCATTGTTTGTTGCTCATATTTCCTGGTTTTATTTCGCGTCTCTTTTCACCTCAGGTTTCCGTATCTGTTTTGTTTTCCAGTATACCTAGGTAATATGTACCTTTCTATGCATAGGTTGCTGAATATTGCCAGAAACGTTTTCATCTAGCTTTAGCCGAGGAGATTAATATTGCGAAAGAAAATTTGCATAATGGAATTGATGATGATTGCAATCAGGAGCAGCAGTGGATGAATGTCTTTTTGAATTGTTTCCGTAAAGTTGATGATGAGGTTGGAGGATTCCACGGAGGAGATGGGGGAAGTGCTATGTTTGAACCTGTTGCTCCCGAGGCTGTTGGATCTACAGCTGTGGTTGCAATTCTTTGTCCAACCCATATCATTGTTGCAAATTGTGGTGATTCAAGGGCAGTCCTTTGTCGAGGGAAAGCACCCATGCCGTTGTCTATAGACCATAAGGTAGAATCATATTTGTAGAGTATCAGTTTTAGATTATTTGTTAGACAAGGTAACCAAAGATTATACTCATAGAATATTGCTGTATTTATTATTGTTGAAGACGAAGTTAAAAAAATAAGTTCGTCACCTCTCTAAAAACAGAGGCTTTTAGATGAAGTTTTTTGACTTATTATTATAGCAGGCATAGACTTTTGAGTTCAAGTCTTGCCGTCATTCATTTATTTTGTTGTATTAGTCCTTCAATGAGAGAAATGAATCTGGCTGTAGGTGAGAGGGCGTGTTGCAGACAATTTAAATAAATAAGTTCATCCCCCTCCTTAAAAGCTTAAGCTTTTAAATGAGGTAGTCCAAAAATTATACATCTCAAGGATAGGACTGTGCTAGTAGAATGTTGTATGTCATCGTATAAAACATCTTTAATTTCCTTTTGTCTTGCTACTCTTGTTTTCAGCCAAACAGAGAAGACGAATACATGAGGATTGAGGCTGCAGGAGGCAAGGTCATTAATTGGGATGGTTATCGTGTTTCAGCAATGCTTGCAGTGTCAAGATCCATAGGTATGTTGTATTTGTAATGTGGCATCATTTTGATGACCTAGTTTTCTAAAAAATCTGCAGAAATTTCTATAACACGTTATGTTAGTGAAGATTATATACAGTGGATTATGGACGAGTAGCAAGTCTTCCTAGTGGTAGTACTAACTATGCTCGAGAGGGTTTTGAATGTAGCATCCAAAAGTTTGTGCTAGTTCATTACCAATTTTCCAATTCTAACTGTTAATTTTAATATCGTCCATATTTTGGCCATGTGCCATAGTGTACTTGTTTAAATATGTTATCAGGCGGTGTTAATAAATTATCCACTTGTATCCTGTTGCATTTTGATAAACTCAGATTTGTAAAAACTGTAACCAAAAATCTGGCAGTTATTAAGCCTCGCCTGAAAGTATTATGGTTGCTTTGTTATCTTCATTGTTTTGTGATTTAATATGGGAATTTTTGTAAGCTGCAGGGGATAGATATTTGAGACCCTACGTGATAGCAGATCCAGAAATCATGTTTGTTCCTCGAGCAAAAGAAGATGATTGCCTTGTTCTAGCTACTGACGGCCTATGGGATGTTTTGACAAATGAGGAGGCTTGTGATTTGGCGCGGAGGAGGATTCTACTGTGGCACAAAAAGAATGGACCCATCCTGTCTAAAGAGAGAGGCGAAGAGGTTGATCCTGCAGCTCAGGATGCAGCAGAATACCTCTCGAAGCTTGCTTTTCAGAGGGGAAGCAAGGATAATATCTCTGTGATTGTAGTGGATTTGAAAGCTCAAAGGAAGTTCAAAAAGAAGAGTTAGGATAATCGATTCTTGCTGTTCCTTCCTTGTCAACGAGTATATCTGGAAATCTCATTCTGTCGACACAGTTTGAAAAAATCATGTTTCGAAGTTTAGCTTCAGAGTCTGCAGGCTAACTTTGTAGACAGATGGTTATGGATGTCTTATGTCTAATATAAGAGCATATATTGAAGTCACATCACTAAAAGATTTGCTAATTTATATTCTAATTGGGTTTCGTTGCGTTCATATTGCTGAAAATTCTGTACTTTGAGATTTTAGGCTCATGCTTAGTGCTCAATTACTGATAACAAGATGTTCGTTATACAAGTTGAACTCACAGCCTGAGCTGATTTCCTTTACAACTAATAAGTGACATTTGCTCTCCACGAGCTTGTGAAAACTTGTGGTATTTTTAAACCCGGCTTGGATATGAACCCGGAAATGGTAAATGGTCAAATGCCAAAATGTTGTATAATGTAGAAGATGTTCATAACATCATGATACGTCGTATCTAGATGTTGAATCACTTCTTTGGAAGTTATTCTCTATTTTTTATCCTACTCATCAACCAACCGAACCATTTTCTGAGTATCTAAATCTGGGTTTCTGCATCATACTTTTTCTGTTGAATTGGCCGGGTTGGTCCAGTTTTCCAAATAAGTATAGTTAGGCAGAAGAAAAATGCATGATCGTAGATTTGTGAATTATCAAATGTCTTATTTCTCATATCCTTATTCTTGATCAGGTTCCTCTTTAATTTTGAACATGTCATTAACAATTCTGCCACAAACAGGGACTTAAAAATAGTCCCACAGATGGATAGAGACTACAAAGAAATGAAACTAGTTACCAGAAATCACATAAGATGAAAACAGACATTCTTACTGAAACAAACAATAAAACTTTGTATGCAGATCCATTGCAATGTACATGTACAGATATATATCAAAGCTGTTAGTTTATTTTCAATAGTATGCACTGTACTAGTATCCCGTGCTTATTGCTACTATCCCTTTATCGGAGATTTTTTTCTGTACATAACCATCACGATCCAAATAAGAATAATATTTCAGGATTCTACAATGTTGAAGGAGAATTTGGAAAGTAGCTGTGGAACCCCTGAAATTATCGGTCCATATGCCTACAGAATACAGCAATTAAACATATCAAGGCTCAGTGAGAAAAATATTCGAGCATATAAAGGTTTAAAGAGGAAATTTCCATGGACAGACGGTTTAGGAGAGTGAAAATTGGCACCGATGCTTCAAGTCATACCTTGTGATTATCATGAATCTCGCACAATGGAACTGAGAGAAGTTTAAAGTTCTTTGGTACAATGAATCTCCGACTAGGGGGCAGCTTGACGAGAAAGAGTTTTGTGCACTCCTACAATGACATACACTATGTAATCAATATCTACGAGCTAACAGAACATGAACGAGCTTGAACATTCTATCAGAATCACCTTAGGCCTTGTAATGTTTGGTGGCAAATATGGATACAACAACGTTTCAAAGTTGGGTTTCCACCACATTCCAAGACACTCTCCAACCTAAAATTATAAAACAGGCTTCTGAACAAATTGCAACTAAGCAAGCCAAAACGTCAAGAGCAATTTTTATACATACCTCCCACTCTGGCCCACGACCATTTTCACCTACAGATAACTTGCTCGAGAGCTTACGTCTCAAGCAGTCGATATCTGCAGCATAGGAAAAAGAGGATCTTTTAAACCTTGCTTAACATGTCCACCATATTCAAAGGTCATTTTAGCCATTAACAAAAAAACTCTCACGAGAGCAACTAACCTGATTCACCTGGTTTTAAACGACCACCTGGCAGTTTAAATATTGAGTTATTTACTTGCAGCACCAAGAGATGCGGGTGTTTGAACAGTTCCACCTGTAACAAGAACTGTCAATAATTCTCAAGGTAAATCTATAGACAATGTTCTAAGCAATAAATAATCTATAATCAAGTAAAAATGTGTCGTAAACCAGGAAAAGGAGAAGTAGAAATTCAGAAATTGATAATTCATGTCCAAAGTCAAACAAGGAAACAAAGAACAGATTGCAGGATACTCATTTAAACTTTAGAGGATTAATGTAACTTGTGAAACTGAAGGTCAATGAATAAAGTACATTTGGTAATAGAACTAGTAATGAGTATTGTTTCTATGAGATGAATAATATATATAGTGCAACACTTCTTCACGATGGATCCCCTTTGTCGTCGTTATAGTCTGGTTGGTTCTTTTGCTGGCAAATAAATATTCTGATTTGGTGGTCAGAGGCTTCATGTCATAGATATGAAACAAATTAAGCAATAGAATCGAACAATGTATATACGTAAGCGTGCATATAGGTATGGATAATACCTAGTGTTTTGCAAGCATGTTTGGGATGTATACCTTCTCAATTAGCAATAGTTGTTCCAAGGACAGAGACACCCAAGAACTTATATTTGGGCAATTTAAAGGCCAAAGCTCAAAGGCAATTTAGTCTCTTTAATTACATCTGCTAATTGAAAGGAGTCTAATAAGCCCTTAGGGGCAACCTAAAGACAATAAGCTACACCCGTGGTTGGTGACCTATTCAGTCAACTGAATTTGCTTGCATAGCATTATTCTATACTATTAACTCATTTTGCTTCACAGATCAGAGGGGGAAAAAATACTTTGATGAGAAATACCATCTGTAAATTATTGGATTTCAAATATTACCAACAGGCAAGGAAATAAGTCAATCATGACTTTCTATTGGGCTCAAAGGAAACGAGAGTCTATTTCTTACATTTTTCAATGATGTCGATGTTCAAACTAACTACTAGACCAATTTGCGACCCACAAAAGAACTGCTAGACCATTTATACATTTTTATTTATGCATTTCATTCAGTATATTCTCAATTTTTTCGCAGAAAACTTCCAGCTATACTGAATCCTTTTTGCATGTGATTAGTCCACCAATGAGAAGTTAAATATGGCAAATCTAGGAAAACATATCCTTTGAAGGACCTGTTAGGTTTTTACTCGAAAAACTCTTACCACTTTTTAGAGTTAAAATAAGGAATGTCAACTTTAAGCACGATTCCTGAAGTCCTTTAACGAATTAAAATTTAAGTTTTTCATACTTTATATAGCTTAATATAGTAGAGAGTTTTGGAAATAAAATGGATTTTGAAGTAAACTCTTAGATCCATTGGATAATTGTCACAAGAGATATAAAAGAAATGATGATTCCTTGAAGCCTCCTAGTACTTGGATTATCTCTGTTTAAGCACATAAAATGTAAGGATGCTAAAGAAACCAAATGGCCTGAATATCAGGTCAGCAACTGAATTTGTTATGTTAAAGGCGGAGCAAATTGAAGAACAGATGGTTCATGTCTAATGTGCAAAATCACTGAAGAGTGTAGTGGACATGGATCTGATACTCGGAACTAATATAATTTATTAAAAATAAATGTCAATGAAGTAATTACATCTTATAATGGGGACTACTATCATATTATTGCTTTAATAAAAGGAAAAATGCTATAGTACTTAACCAGCAATTCATTATGATGCATCAGCATTAACATTATTGCAGCTTAGTACGTTCTTTAGCACAGGCAAACGAATATCAACGTTGCGACTTGTATATGAAACTAAACTTAAGCAACAAAAATCACACTTAGTACTGCAACACTGGCATTCATAATCAAACATAGCTTGATGTCAACTTCATAACACAATGGTGTTCATGGATATTAGTTAATCTGTTTTTTGCCATTAGTTCATTGCATAGTATCACATCAAATTAAAGACAGAAAAAAACACTAAAGTTCAATAAGCTTAACACTGTGAAACCTAAAATGCAAAAGCAAATCTCAGCTAAATCTAAGAAAAGCTTAAGTAATTTTGGAAACAATACCCTGATCAAGAATCAGCAGTTGTCCAAATGACAAACGCCTGAACAAACTAAATTGGAAAGTTATGTTTTGGAATTCAGCGGCTGATGCTCAATAAGATATTCAAAAAACATGACTCCAACAACATTTGACATCAGGGGCTGCCTTCGAGATATCAGGTACACCCACTGCGGTTGACCTATTGATCAACTAATCTTTTTTGCAAAGCATCATTACATACTGATATATTTATTTTGGGGGTCTTTGAACCCATTATTTTTGAATAGTAGATTGACGGAGAATGTGTAGTTAAAAAAGAATGAAATTTTTTATTATTTGCATGTAATATTATTTTAAATGAAGAATGTGGGGGTTGAAAAGAATAGAGAAAAATGTAATTTGGGAAAAATGGGAATCAATCATTATCTTAGTCAAAAAATTCAGTATCCATAGTATTTTGGGTTATATAAATTGATTCAGAACATGAGATTGAAATCCAGCGGCCAGTAATGTCCTTCAATTGTGCCAGAAACTTTATTTCACCATTTCTAACACTATCTTTGCACAAACAAATTATAGGCATAATTCTCAAATCAATAAGCCCTCTTTAACAAGTCATATCAGATATTCAGTTTCCACACAGAACATATGTAAACATCAATAATAATAATAATAATATGAAAGAAAGGAAACTGACCACAATTACAGCTGCCACACAGTTCCTCATTCCATAGGCATCATAACTGGGAGGAAAACAAGCAAAGTAAGAATATAAAGAAAGAAACCAGAAGAAACCCACCCTTTACCATAAAGATAAAAATCAACATACTTGGCTTTCATACGAAGGACGCGATCATATAAAGTCTCGTTCTTCAATGGGGTGGCTTCTTTGGAGCCAAAATAGTAACAGCTGAGTGGGTAAATATCAAGAACCTCACTTTCGCTGCGTCTATTATGATGGCTGCCTCCATTTTCTGACGTAATTTGATCATCCATATTCAAGAATTCAGATGAAATGAAACTAAACTGCAGTTGAGAATTGAGGGAAAAGTTAAGAAGGTGGAAGAATATATAAGAAAAAAAAGTAGAATTGCAGTGAGAAAGAAAAGCAACGTGGCAGTTGCACAGAGAAATGGAGGCCTGAATTTGGTCAAACAGAATCGAATTTTAGATTGGATAATATGGCTGGGCCCGGGATTAGCATCTGTTTTGCAGTCATTAGTGCACCAAAGCCCCCCATCTTCATTTTAATAATAATATGTAAAGCAAATTCATGCAGACACACAATATATTGCTACTTAATTTCTATCTACTTAACTTTTCTCTATTGTTATTGACAAATAAGAGGTTTCCCTACCTATTCAAACCTTTTCAGAAAGTTACGTTCCGTGAGGACGGAAGCGGTGGGCTACTCAGGTAGAGACAACTCAAAAATCAGTCCCACACTCCCACTCCGGCAATCTAAGCCCCGTTTGGTAAACTCTAATTTAATTTATTTTTCATATTTATTTTTAACCACACATTTAACAAATACAATATTTTACACGTAGATCCATTTTTTTTTTACTTTTTAACCACATATTCTCAAAAAAATACTTTTCAAAATGTAGTTTTTTTTTTTTGCAAATTAAAAACCACCAAACAGGCGCTAAATAAGTAAATGTGGGTCATTCTAGTTCCATACTCACCGTCTAATGTACTGCAAAATTGCACTATTTTTAGTATCTAGCAACACTAAATTACGTCTCCATAACGTTGGGGGGAGATGTGTCTCATCATGAAGGGATAGTAATGACCAAGCTTGGGCAACTGTTTTACAAATATCTTCACGAAGTCTTGAGAAATTATGTGGAGATTGAAACATATCTTTGAAGAAAGTTGGTAATTTGATGACAAAGGAGTGATGACTCAAGCTCCCGGTAAACAACTGTTATAACTATAACGGTACTAAGGGTGTCGGGTAAATTTTTATCCAAACAGAGAAGATGTTACGATCTAACTCGTTTAGGAGTGAGACTCGGTGAAATAGACGTGCAAAAATTTTGTGAAGCTTCACTATTCCCTAAGATTGAATTTGAACATTGCCTATGCAATAGCACTCACATCGTGCTAAACTTGAAAACATAAAATGTCATGATACTGTCCCTCGGGGCATAGCTCAGTGGTGCATAGGACATGAATGAAGTAGTCTCAGATGAGCTAGCGGCCGCAGTGTGAAGATTCGATTCCTACCTTTAACAAGGTTTGGAATTGGACTATTTGTGGGCACCAGTATGGCAGCTCTGTACCCTGGCCTACTGAGGTACATCCCGCGATTTACCTCCTCCACGATACTCTAAGGATGGGGTCACAGGGCGGTGAGGGGCTCTTCAGGTTAGGATTCAACCTTTATAAAATGTCATGGTACTATAAGATTATATTGTCGTGTGACGATAAAAATACATTTACCATTCTTAAAAAATTAATCAAAAATTCTTCAAACGTTAAAAGTTACTGGAAAAATACTTTTTTATTCGATCAAAGTCATATATTAATTCCATTTATATATTCATAGCTACTATCCATATACCTTCCACGCAATTATTACTCCTAAAAAATTCTTTTTGTCAGAATAATAAGATGAAATTTGTTAATTTGTAGACTTGTAGCTCTCCTAGGTTAAATGACGACTTTTATCCACATCGATCACAAGGTAATGAAATTCCTTGCCATATAAGTAAATTTCAACTCACAAAGAAAGTATTCGAATCGGCATAATCTCGAAAGTACGTTTGATGAAATAGACATATATGTGATGATGCAAAAAAATGTACCTGGATAAATTTAACTCATGTTTGGTGCCGATTAAAATTTAGATTTTAATTTAAGTCAAAGTCGATAATTAAATCCAATCACATATTTTATGGATCCCACAATTTATTAACTACGCATTTCATCAACTTCTATTAAATTCTACTGAAATATGATTTTAATTCGCACTTGGCTTGGAAAGAGTTTGTGACGCATTACTATTGAAAAACATAATTGTCACACTATTATAAAATGCAATATTGCGTCGCAATAGAAAAGCTTTTAATATTCTTTAAAAACTAATCCAGAACAAAACATAACAGATGAAATTTGTAAATTTTTATCACAACAGGTAAAAATATAATTTCCAAAAATAAACAGAGACAACCCGAGAAAGGACCAAAGGAGGGAATCAATGACTCACTCGGTTGGTAGATTGATTTTGATTGATTACATTTTATTTTATTTTATTTTTGTTGACGTAGAAATCCGTAGCCGCTATCCGTGAGTGCGCATTGGATAAACTTTGTTCCATGTCCAGTAGCCGGCAAATCAAACAGGAGAGATAAACTGCACTAGGCAAGCCCGATGGACGGGCTCGATTAGGGAAGTGTTGGTAGGTGATTCGAACTCGTGATATTCGGTCTCCGCGTTCACCTGCTTTATAGGAAATGTAATTTTGATTGATTACATTTGCTTATACTACGTGTATAATTAATTCCGTTAATTACACC
Organism: Fraxinus sp. D2006-0159; assembly: GCA_903798375.1. Taxonomy (NCBI): domain Eukaryota; kingdom Viridiplantae; phylum Streptophyta; class Magnoliopsida; order Lamiales; family Oleaceae; genus Fraxinus; species Fraxinus sp. D2006-0159. Next base: position 529 of record CAIGRQ010023746.1, on the reverse strand, counting down.
CCGATGGACCCCTTCTTTCGTCTTTTCTGCTACTCTTTTCCTCCTAAATTTGATCTGTTACCAAAATTCATTTCCATAAATATCAATTTCCAGTTCTTCCTTTCCCAGAGGTAAGTTTTTTTTAACTTATTTTTATTCGTTTTACATTAAACCTGTTATGTTTATCGAATGAATTTTGAAATTTATTTGTTTCTTGTTCGTGTTTTATGCCATCATTTCAGTTTGCTGATTTTTAATGGTAATTCGGTTGCTTGAACGATGATGATTTTATCTACTCAAGGATTTATTATTATATAGGTCACTGAGCATAAGTGCGAGGGGCTGTCAGGCCCCACATGTTAAAAAAAAGAAAAAAAAAAAGAATAAAAAAAAAAAGAAAAAAAAGAAAAAAAAAAAAAAAAAAAAAAAAAAGCTACATAGATTAAAAAAAGTGACAGGAAAAAAGTAACAAATGCTCAAATTGATACAAAATCCAAAAAAAAAAAAAAGCGACACTCAATAAAGTGACAAAAAAAAAACGCTAAAAAAA
>CAIGRQ010023735.1:0-13796 GCA_903798375.1 Fraxinus sp. D2006-0159 | reverse complement strand
CGGAAAAATGTGAGTTGATTTCCTCCTTATTGATCGCCTCATCCTCGTATAGCTCCATTGTGATTAAATTTTCACTCGTTTTTTGCTCTTCTTCAATTGTTGAACTCTCGTCGGGTGGAATGATTGGTCCGCAATCTAAATCAACGAGCAATGAGAAGTCAGTCTCGACGACCCCTTCTAGTAGATGGTACCCACAATATTGAAATTCTTCCCAATACATGCAATCTCCCAAAAGAATAATTAGTTACTTGTTGTAGAGTTGGGAATCTCATAGTAGGTTTAGAACTCTGCAAAGTTAACACACGGACAATAGATGTTAGGAATAACATTTATGGCATGCGCAATCTATGTGATAATCGTGTGTTTGAATGCATTATATTCATATGAATTTGGAATAGGATTAGTTTTGGGTCATATCTAGAAAAGACTTAATTTATCTTGGAAAATGAAGTTAAATACAATATAGGATTATCGATTCTCAAGAATGCATGAATAAAACTAAACTACATAATTGAGAATAGATAACAATAGGTGGATTCTAAATTCAATACAATCATTCTATAATTTGATACAAACAAAGCTTTTCAAATAATTTTTGAAACAATTGCACCCAACAAATCTCTTTTGTGTTAATACCATTCAAATTTGATAAAAAAAAAACTAGTATGCTTGAATTAGAATTTGTTCTTCGTGGAACGATTACTCAACTCATTACGTATTACTTGTCAATGATTTCGTAGCTTGCAAGAAATTATCTGATTAATGGCTATGGATTGACACAATTTAACATGACAAGCGAGCCACTAGGATGAGGTCACGCGTTAAATAAAGAATAAATTTGTTGGGTTCTATGTCCATCGTGTATTTTGTTGTGATAAAACAAATTTTATAATAGACAAATTGTTGTTAGATTTATTTATTGCATTTGTTTACTATTGAGCATACGAAATTAAAATGTCTTTGGTCATTAGCGATAATATAAGTTGGGTGCTTGTATTGAAAAGCATAGTGTAACATAATTAATATTTTAATTATAAATAAATTGCTCACAACCAATGCAATAAGGATACATTGTACGTCAAGGTTGTAGTGTTGATCGATTCACTATTTATGTTTGCAATTTGTTCTTATCATGGAAATAATTAAAGGTGACAATAATACACTTGGACTGCATTGAATCGACCACATGTCAGTTTATTTCAATACCATGACCGTGCGGAGAATTAAAATTCTCCTGATCGTCGAGTATTTTATTTAGATTCCTTGATAGGGTTGTGTATATATATTTTTTGTCATGATTTTAGTGGTTTTGTGATTCATCAAAGGGTGAGATTAATTTGATGGGTCAAATATCTCGATGAAATAGAAGATTTAGAACAAGTGAAGTAGAAAATATGAATTCATGTTGGGAAACGTCGCTATGGAAAACATGTAGAACGAGTGCTTAAGCTTTTCTCTATTATGCGGTTAAAAAATGAACTCAGTATTTTGTGGCAACTAAACTTTGACACCTGTAATTGGTTCATATGACATTGGAAGAAAAGATACTGAAGTTAATGACAATAACTAATGGGGTAAAATTTTCATTCATGCTCGTACTTAATTACTAAATATTACGACAGGTCAGAGGAGAGATTTATTGGCTTTGGAGATGTTATATATTTCGAGAGTGCATTTTTTTGCCTCCAGTGAAAGAGTAAAGACTAATAATTAGATTGAGTGATCTATGATCGACTAGATGGGATCTAAACCAAGAGACAGAGTCAAACTGCTTGATCTTTTGCCAGATGATCCTCCCCCATCAATCAAGGATTTTGATTATCGGAGCTTGAATAATAATCCGATCAGGTTCCTATGATAGCTCTATAAAGTATTGGGACTTAATAATTACCAGAAAAGTTTTGAGCTTATTTGAAATTACTATAAAGTTTTGGACTTAATTGTATTAGTAATTGAGATTCTAATACTCTCTTTAATATTAAATAATTTATGTACTAATTGTAGACTTAAAGGTTTGGACCATCATGTCTTTAAAATTAAAAGCTGGAAGTTTGTCATCCAAAAAGTTGAAAGTTCACGATTCATATCTAGTTCAAGAATTAATCATCGAATTTGGCTACAAATTTGAATCTTTATTCTTGAACATACATGTGAACATCTAAGCGATATTGTATTCTTGAATTATTATTTATTTTTTTATTTTCGGGTAACTTTTACGCTATCCAACAAATATCCAGTTTTCAAGCTTAAATGATGGCTATATGGGGTTTGAGAATATGCAAACAAAGAGGATTTAAGAATATATGGATTGAATCTGATTCAGTAGTTGCTGTGTCCTTGATTAATCAAGAAGGGAAGTGATATTCGAGTATCCAATATTATCTAGAAGAAATTAAATTTCAGGATAAAGTGAATGTTAAATTTAGACATATGTAGAGGGAAGGAAAAGGTGTTGCTGATTGGCTTGCAAATAATGGTTACATGGACACGAAATTCAAAACTTTGCTACTTGTAGGAGTGGTTGGTCCGTAGTGGATAAGTGGGGATTAGCTACCATTCGACTAAGGGAACATAAGGGAAACAAGATTTGATATGAGGCGTCTTTTGTTCATGAAGAGCATCAGCCTATTGGTACATTTAAATGTTTGACACATCGGAGGATCCAGGAGGATTTATCATATTGAACAAGCTTGGTGTAATGGCGCTTTGAGTAAGGTAAGAGTAATATTACTTCTTCATGAATTAAGGGTAGGTTTATATGTAGAAAGTTGAGTAATACTCCCAATTACATGAATGTAGATAGGATTTTCATTGCTTGTATTTGGAGTAGGACTCCTTATTTTGCTTTATGCTTTAGTTCCTCCCCTTATATATTTATTATTCATTTAGGAGATAAAGTACATAACTGCACCTACATTTTGCTTGTAATATTCTTTTGTCATTAATAAAATAAATATCTCAGGCATGGATTTTTCAATCTGAGATATTTATGCAAAAAATAAATAAATAAACTGAATATTAGTATAAAATGGTAAGATAAGTCACTTATACATAGGAAGGCCTAAAAAGTCTGTGTTCATGCATAAATATCATTTATCAAAAATACACTCCAATATAAGTAATGAATTACTATATATTTTGTGTTCAATTTTTTCATCTCTTAGCTTTTGAAACCACAACCTAGATTACTTGTCTGTCCTCTGTATTACTGCCATTCACTACTAGAAAATGCAGCTCTGTGACGGATATTTTCGTTGCTGAAAGCCAATATTTAGTCGGTAGTATTACTTACTGATGAGATTTTCCCATCGGTACATATTAATGGTGAAATTCCCACCGGTAATTTTCCGACGACAATATAACCATCGATGATTACTGACAGATTTACCTACATATACATGTCCTCGAAAATACTGACAGATTTCAATGGCAGCTAAGAAAATAAATTCAATGAAAATTTGTATTAAATTTATAAAAAATATATAAATTATTATATAAATTCATCATTATTGTGAATTAGAAATATTGAATTTCTAATGCACTCCAAATAATATGAAATTGCATGAAACTTGATTTCATTGCTTCATTTCATATGCTCAAACTACAAAGAAATAAAAATTTAAAAATGACAATAGTCGCCACTAACTTGCATTCAACTCAAAAGCTTCTTAGCATCAACTAAATTGAGTACCTTAGAACATACAACAAAAACCAACTACTATGGACAATTGATTAGCCACACTTGACTTCTTCCACTGCTCATTATTCCATTTGTTTTTTTACAAGCTCATTTCAATGCTCTGAGCTTAACCATATTGGTCCATGTCCCTTCCAATCGCACATTTTGATAATCGCTTGTCTTCTTTGCCTTTATATAGCCTCACAAAATATGTCCCTGAGTCGGAACTTCGATGTGGCCTCCCATGCCACCTTCCTTTTGCTTTTCTATTGGCCAAGTGTATATATTCTAATACAATACCAAGAATGATATGAGAAAACAAACAATAAAAAGAAACTAATAAAATTTTAACAGCACTAATTTATATCAAACGAATGTTTACACAGTTTGTTGGCTGAATGAGTGCTACTTAGTGCTGAAAATTGAACAATGTCTGCTGATTTCTAAATAATTATTATGGGTAACTTCTTCAAATTGCTCTTGTATTCCACTCCAAAACTATGAAATCTAGAGTGCATTGTACATGCTGAGGTTGATGTCACTATTGGGTATTTGATACCAAATAAACTCAGGGCAGTGATGAAAAACCAGGCCGAGTGCCAATTATGGAATATGGATAACCCAAGGTAACAATTGGTAGCCCATGGAACCGAGATGGCCCTAAAACCCACAAGAGGTACTTAGGGGTGAATAGGGCTTGACCCACTTATTTACTTGGGCCACCCGGTTCGTGACCTAAGTGAACCTTTATAATGGGTTTTCTCTCCACTCTCCACTCTCCTCACACGACACTCGCACCTCTCTTTTCCGCACTCTGATCGTATGCATTTTTGTGATTCTTGTGCCACTCTTTGAGCCATCTCCTCTGCTCCTTTTTGGCGTGGGTCACAAGCAACCTGGCCCTGTGTGGCTGAGCCCCTGTTTTCCCCATTTTCTACACTACTTTCGGCACACTTGCTGCTGCAGTTCTACATGGTTTTGCATGACTCTTCTGTGGTGATTTCTTAGTGTTTGGTAGGATTCTTTGGGTCTACTTGGTTGCAGAGATACCTTGTTACCTTGGGTTGGTTGTTCTGACCTTTGATTGATCGATTCATCATCAAACCTTGGATTGTGAAGGGAAGTTTGATTCTTGTAATTTATTTATATTATTTCGATTTCTATATTATTTTATTGATATTTAACTTGTGTTTTACTATCTATACTTGCTAGGTATTGCATTTTCACTACAAACTAGAATCAGAGCTTTGGATCTCTATATTGGGTTGCTGATTTTGTGTCTCGACGGTCCATGTAGTGTGAAAATTGAATCTGAATTCCTGTGATTTTTTGAGCGTGCTGTTGTGTCTTATTTTGCTACTTATTTCGTTAAAGTTAAAATTCACATCTTTCCTTGTTACGGACAACAGATAGGTCCGCTGTGGTAAATTGGCTCAAACTCTTTACATTACTAAAATAGCAGGTCATCGTGAGAGGAAACAAATAGGATTGTGGCCTTGCCTTCTACTAGAATTTAGGGTTATTTACCTAAATTGTGATATTATCATATTTGTGGCTATTTGATCGTTGTTTGATATTCTGCTTTGTTGCTGATCGGTTTGTGTTATTAGAATTATTACCATTGACTTTACTTGCTCGATAATTCCCTTACGACTGGGGTTTGAATCTCAGATAATCCTTGGATATTTAGGCCAGTGTATAATTGTGACCCTTAAGATATTTTTTGTTTGGTTGTCTCTTTGTTGGTTTCTTATGTGCTATTTGTCTTATTTCTTAAGATGTATGCACGCCATTTTGACTGTCTTTAACGATAAATGTGATTTTTCTATTTGCCAACAAAAGATGAAAGGAATTTTAGTATAAAAAAAAAAGTTTCAAAAGCAATTGATAATTCTTTTGCTGCAACTATGACTGAGGATGAGAAAAATGAATTTGATGAAATTGATACTGCAAAAAACTTAGGAAAAGCTTGCGGAGCTATATTTGACTCAATCCATGCCCAACAAACTTTTCTTACTTGAAAGGTTTTTCAGATTCAAAATTGATCCTCAAAAAAGTTAGGTGACATTTGACATTATTAATAAATTGGTTCAAGACATTAAAAATTGTGGTGAAAACATTACTAATGAATATAAAGCTATTATCCTTTTGAATGTTATTCCTGATAATTATTAGAGTGTCAAGAATGCAATCAAATATGGGAGGAAGACTCTTTCATCCAATATAGTCATCGACTCCTTATATGCTAAGGAGAGAGAAATTAAAGTTGAAAGAAACGAGAGAAAAACAGGAGAGATTCACCATATGAGAGGTAGAACTAAGTTCAGGAGTGGAGAGGCAAAATAATGTTGGCAAGAAAAAGTGGAGAGGTAGGTTTAAGTCACATGGGAAGGCTAAGGGAGGAAATATTATTGTTGTGGAAAACTAGGACATTTTATTAGTGCGTGCCATAAAGAGAGAAATAAGTTGAGAGTTTAGAGGGGTGGTGAACCCAATGACGCAAATATTGTTGTCCTGAGAGATGAAACTTAAACCGGTCGAAAAAAAACATATCTATGAACTCCCATATGCACGAGTAAATTCTTGACTCTGGTGCTTCTTTTCATGTTATTTCAAATAAAATGTGATTTGATCATTTGCATGAGTCTGGTCACGGACATGTTGTTGCATGTGGGAGTCGCGTATAAGATCAGTGGCATGGGTAGTGCGACTGTCAGATTTGACAGTGGTTTTGTGCACACACTGAAAGAAGTTAGGTATATTTCACATATAGTAGAAACTTGATTTCTGTTGGAGAGTTAGAACGCACAGGTTTCAGTGGCATTCTTGGTGAGGGTGTTATGAATTTAGAAGGGAGCACTTAGAGACTTTAAGGCTACTAGAAGAAGTGACATATACATTATGCATGCTGGGGTGATGGGTGGTTTAACTATCACTGATCACACACGGAAGCGACACAACAGGTTAACTTAAAGTAGTGTTAAGGAACTTAAATTTTGTAATGATAAGCGTGTGTTTGGTAAGGATCAGGTGTCTTTAACATGCCATTTTGCGATCATTGTGTGCTTGGTAAACATCATAGAATGTTATTTGCATCCAGTACACACAAGACATCTAGAGTGTTGGAATACATTCAGGCTGTTTTTTTTTTGGGGTCTGGGAACAATCCTGCTTTTGGTGGAAACAAATATTTTGTCTATTATTGATGATTTCTCTAGATATGTATGGGTTTACTTGCTTAAAGATAAACACTACAAAAAATAACCGATTTCGTGACAAAAAATTGTTATCACAGAAATTGTGATCTTGTTGCAAAAGTAATTTAGCTCTAATAAGGTGCTTGTTGCGGGCATTGTCACACTATATGAAGCAGGAATGTAATTTGCGACAACTTTCGTTTATTCATTGCATTAATAAATTCGCAATATTATTTATTTGACGTGAAAAGTACGAAATAGCAACAAGATATTTATCGCTATAATGTCATCGCCACTCATATTCGTCGCAAAAAATTAAAAGGGCGACAAGTCAATTTGTCGCAACGATTATTCCAATAAATTTTTGCGAATATTATTTTAAAATTCTATTTTGCAACAGCACGTACTCATAGTAATATATCTTTAATAGCAAGTCATACTTGTCGCCAAATAAGATTTACAATGCATTCGATATGTCGCATAATATATTTTAAGATATTCAACATTTATAGTACAATTGATTATGTAACAAGTTATATTTGTAATTAAATTTATCTTGTAACGCGGAGAGTTTATTGTATCATCATTTGAGCGACGATGTATAATTGTTGCCAAATTGAATCACCAACTATTGAAGACACTATCTTCCACAAATGGAATACCTTTCTTCCTGCTAAGGAAAAAATTATGTAACCCACACATAAAACTAACTAAAAATGTACATTAAATTGCAAATATATCCATTTAATTCCTTCACTATAAAATTCAAAACAACATAAATAAAACTCAATTACAAGAATCAGTCCAACTATTGAAGACACTATCTTCCACAAATGGAATACCTTTCTTCCATCTAAGGAAAAAATATGTAACCTACACATAAATTGGAGTTTATATATAAACGTATCCTACTTATCCAAAACAACCCACTGTGCTTGAGCTCTCTTGGCTTCAGAAGCTACAACTACATCTTTTGACCTGGAAACAACTTTCATCTTGACAATTACCTGTAAAGTGAATAGAAATCCGTGAAATATTTTCATAATTAGACCACATGAAGAAAGAAAGAAAGCTCAACATATGTTTACACATTTACCTTACCTGGATCATTAATATCATGGAGTTGGATGCATCATACGTTGCGTAAATCTGTCATATATTCCTGATCTAAAAATATTCCCTACAATGATCTCGAGTGAGTAGCTGAGCAATTCTATTAAAACTTGGATACCCCTATCGTTTTTTACCTAATATAAACATCAAAATTAATTAGATTAGAGAAAATGTTTTAGGACTTCAAACACCACAGTGAACATAGTATTGAATGTGTAAACATTAATTTTCCAAACAATTTCTGGATTAGTAGACATCGTGCACACAACTTGTTGACTTTCGGCATAACCTATTCCAAATTATAATTGCTACAAGTATAAAAAAAAATTATGCTAGTTTATTAACTTTGTATTAAGGTTAGAACTAATAAACTTATTTTTGCTACATTGCTAGTTTATTAGCTTTGTAAACTTTTTTCTATTTCATACCATAGTACGTACCACCCTCATATTTGTATAAAGATGCCTCAAGAGTTCTTCGAAAAAGTTAAAGCATAATAAAGAAATCTAAGAACAAATTTGTTTATATATGACACCTTTACAACCATTATACTAAAATCATATGGCATCAAAGGATGTGTTTGTCCAGTGTATAGGCAGAATGCACAGGCTGATCAACTACTTCATCCCTATAGAGGTATGAAACATTAATTCTAGTGCTTGTAAATATGTTACTAAGAACAAGTTCATGAGATTTTTTAAATCAAGCAAGAGAAAACTAAAACAAATTCATGAACTTATTCGAGATAATAAGAAAGTTCATTCTTTTTTATAAGATGACATCAAAAGATGAATCATGAAATGAGTAGCACTAGAGTGAATCATGAAAAAATGGCAGTTAAATGGAATGCCACTAGAAAGCCAAAAGAATCCAAATTCGCTACACTGTTGAGGTTTTACAGTAAAGAAAAGCAGAACTATGCTTCCTGATTGGAAAAAAATGGAGAAAGGGATTTTCAGATAACCGATTAAACTAAACTCATTTCAGAACTTCTCAAGATATTAACAGAACCAGTTTTTCCATAAATATCAGATCAGAACAACATACATACAAGACAAGAAAAAATCAACTAAGATGCAGAGATTTAAAGAAAATGAACAGAAATAGCAAAGAACTCATTTTACAACTTCTAGAGAAGCTCAAAACTGAACCAATTTTTCGATACATCTCAGAAGTCAGAACACGCAGCAAAAAATTAATAAAAACCCAATCGGGTCTATGTAGGAATTTGAATAAAGAATCAAATTTTAGAGCCTTACATAAGAAATGTTTGAGAAGAGGCATGACGACTGGCCGAAGAATCTGATGGATGTGCAGAGACTGCTTGAGAAAGAACAAATTGTTTTCATCTAACCCTAATCTATGAGACTCTTACTTTTATATAGGGATCTAAAGATTGTTATTGGATCTAAGTCCAGATCTATCCCAACTTAGAGAAAGTGTGTTTTAGTGCGGAAGGATAACAAATAGAATTTTGCTAAATTTTTAATAGTTTTTTTCTTATTAGCGATGAAATTTTACCATCAGAAGTATTTTAATATATTTTACATAATTTTGTATCGGGTCAAGTTGGCATGTCTTCACAACAATTTGAACTAACAACAATATTCAACATGTCATCGCATGCTGATAATATATGAATTATGATTTGTTTAAAGTGTTGAGACATCTATTTTTCATTATGGATTGGTACAACCTAGTAGTTCGTTTTGTAAGTTATTATGTGATTGAAAGTTTAATCGTCTAATGATGTTTTTGATTTTTAGTTGGAGATAAATTTTTTCTAGAAATTTTATAAAGCTTTTATTATAAGATTTTTCCTCTTGATCAAAATTAGTTAAAGTTAAAAAAAAAAAATATATTACATATTAAAATGTAATCGTTAGCCAGATGAAAAAATAAATACTTATTGCAAAAAAATAAAGTATGTTGCAAAAAAAAAAAAAAATGTTAAGACAGCAATCATAGAACGTTGAAAAATATAATAAAAGCAACAGACGAAGTATGTCGCTAAAACTTAACAACAACGTACATTTGAGGCCTTTTACAACATGCATTGCACATTGTCGTATCCTTCTACTCTTAGACAATATTAGAGCCTACAACATACGGTTGCAAAAAATAGTTTTTCTCGTAGTGATTTTTTCCTTCATCTATAGAATTTTTAGCAACAAGTATTCCTTGTCGCAAAAAGTAGACCTTATTACATTACAAGCACTCTTTTGCAAAAAATAAAAGCTTTCCGCTATAAGTTTCCCACCAAAAATATTTTGGCGCCCTGTTTCTCTACTTTTATTGCGACAATCTTTATTTTTTGTCGCGCCTTCTCATATTTCACAACAACTTTTAACGCCGCCTTATATTTTTTGATACTTATTTTACTCATATCAATATTTGCGACAAATCTTAAAAAATTGTCGCTCTAAATCACTTATTGCGACAACTTTTCGTATAGTGCAAAATATCTTGTCGCAAAATAACATTTTTGTTGTTGTGAAATCTGAAACTTTAGTGAATTTTAAAAGTTGGAAAATTAAGATAGAGAACAAGATAGGCAAGAAGGTAAAATATGTGCGTACTGATAATGGTTTCAAGTTTTGCAATATTGAATTTGATAATTTGTGTAATGATTCTAGTATCACTAGACATAGGAGAGTGCCTTACATTCCCAAGCAAAACATGGTTACAGAAAGGATGAATCGTACTTTGCTTGATAAAGTTAGATGTATGTTGTTGAGTTCTGGTGTGCCTAAGTTTTTTTGGTGTGTAGATGTTATGATTACACATTATTTGACTAATATGACACCATGTTCTACTTTAAATTGCAATACTCCATACAAGATTTGGTACGGTAAATGTGCTGCCTATTCTATACTTAGAACTTTTGGCTGTGCTGCTTTTTCTCATCAAAGTTAGGGAAAACTTGAACCTAGATTTGGGAAGTGTGTCTTCTTAGGCTGCCCCAAAGTTTTTAAGGGGTATAGGTTATGGGATAGAACCAAACGGGTATGATAATTGTCATAAGTCGTGATGTCACATGTAATGAGTCTGAGATATCTTGCATTGAGAGCAAAGAATATCTATAAACTATTATGGAAGAGTCCCCAGTTGAGGTGGAGGCAGTGAATGTCCACATCCTCAATGTCTTGAATACACAAAATCAACAGAATGTAGGAAGTGATGAGGAGATTGTAGAAGACAATCCTATTGACGAAGACCATCTAGCTAACTGTCAATTGGCTAGAGATAGAGAGGAGACCACCAAAAAATCCCAGAGATTGTTTAACCATCCATAGCTTACGCCAGTTACGAAGAATTAGTGGATAGAGAAGCAAACACCTATGAGGAAGTTGTGAGAAGTGAAAAAAAGTGATGAATGGCTAGGTGCCATGAGAGAATAGATGAACTCTCTTAATAAGAATCAAACTTGAGATCTAATTCCGAGACCTAAGGATAATTCCATAGTGAGTTGCAAGTGAGTCTATAAAGTTAAGGATGGAACTAGTGAGAGTGACCCTGTGAGATATAAGCATAGTTTGGTAGCTAAGGGGTATTAAAATCAGATCTTTTCTCCCATTGTTAAGTATACCACTATTAGGATAATGCTTGTTTTTGTTTCTTACTATGTCTCGGAACTTGAACAATTTGATGTTAAAACTTCTTTTTTGCATGGAGACCTTAATGAGAAGATATACATGTGTCAATCTGAAGGTTTTGAAAGTAAGTATAAACATGATCATATGTGTTTTTAAAGAAATCTCTGTATAGGCTAAAACAGACGTCACTGGTACATGAAATTCAATTCTTATGTACTTTCAATTGGTTTCAAGAAGAGTGAGTTTGACCATTACTTGTATTACCTGCTAATACTAATAAAGAGTTTGTGTATTTGTTACTTTACGTAGATAACATGTTATTAATTGGACAGAACATGAAACTGATAAACAAGATTAGAGTGGAGTTAAGGAAAGAATTTGACATGAAAGATTTAAGACATGCTAAAAGAATCCTTGGCATGCAGATTAACTGAGATAGGTATAATTCTTGCTTGCATGTGTATCAAACTCCCTGTGTTCTTATAATTTTGGAGAAATTTGGCATACTTGACTGCAAACTTATTTTTGTGCCTATTGTAAATCATTTTATACTATCTAAAGACCAGTCGCCTGCTAATGAAGATGAAAAGGATTTTATGAGTAGAGTGTCTTACTATAATGTTATTAGTTATGTTATATACCTTGTGGTTTGTAGTAGACCCGGCTTGGCTCTTATTGTAAGTGTGTTAAGTAGGTACATGTCTAATCTTGGTCCCAAACATTGGGAAGCTTTGAATTCATTGCTTGGGGTACTTGAATAGTGCTTTTGATGTGGGGTTAGTTGATAAATGTGCTGAAGAGGGTGTGAAACTTACAGGTTTCATAGATAGTGACTATAGTGGTGATAAAAATAATAGAAAATCTACTTTCTCTTATGTGTTTACTTTGTGTGAGTTAAAAGTTACAATTCCAACATATAGTTGCTTTATCTACCACTGAATCTGCGTATGTTGCTGCTACAGAAGCTATTAAAGAAGTGTTGTGGTTTAGAGGCTTGTTTAATGAACTAGGTATTTTAAGTGACAATGTGGCAGTGTGTAAAAATCCCGTGTTTTATGAACACACTAAACATATAAATGTTAGATTGGATTTTATTAAAAAGTAGTATCTCAAGATTTGGTAAAACTTGAGAAAGTACATTCAGACTATACCCCTGCAAATATGGGCACTGAAGTGCTACCCCTAGTAAAGTATAAAATCTATCTTACACTTCTAAACATCGGTAAAGGTATGTAACGCTTCAATTTGTTTTGAAACCATAATGTGCAAATACTAAACTTGTCTTCTTTTTTTTCCTTCTTTTTTCTTTGCACGTGTATTTGGCATTAAGGTGGAGGTTTGCTGGGTATTTGATACCAAACAAACCCGGGAAAACGATGAAAAATTCAAGCTGGATTTAATTCAACAGGCCTGTGCCAATTATTGAATATGGATCCTAAGGTAACAACTGGCGACCCATAGAATCGAGATGGACCTAGAATCCCTGAAGAGGTAATTAGGGAAAATAGGGCTCGAACCACTTATTTACTTGGGGCACTCAGTTCGCGACCTAGTGAGCCTTTATATTGGGTTTTCTCTCCACTCTCTACAAACGACACCCGCACATTTCTTTTCTGCTCTTACTGTATGCCTCTTTGTGATTCTTGTGCCACTCCTTGAGCTTTCTCCTCTTTTCCTTACCAGAGTAGGTATCCAGTGACCTAACCCTATGTTTACTTTGTGCGACTCTTGTATGAGTTAGAAGTCTCAACTTCAATATACAGTTGCTTTATATACCATTGAATCTGAGTGTATTGCTGTTGAAGAAGCTATTAAAGCATCTCTATGGTTTAGAAGCTTGCTTAATGAACTAGGTATTTTGAGTGATAGTGTGATAGTATACTTTGATAGTTAATTTTCTATTCATCTATATAAAAAATCATGTGTTTCATGATCGCACTAAACATATAAATGTTAGACTACATTTTATTAGAGATGTAGTATCTCAAGATTTAGTATAACTTAAGAAGGTGCATCAGACTATAAACTTGCAAATATTGGCACCAAAGTTCCATCCCTGTAAAGTTTAGAATCTGTTTTACACTTCTAAATATCGGCAAAGGTTTGAAACCATAATGTGCAGCTACTAATTATCCTTTTCCTTCATTTTTCTTTGTAAGTGTATTTGGCATTAAGGTGGAGGTTTTTTGAGTATTCGATACCAAATAAATC
>CAIGRQ010023731.1:0-11343 GCA_903798375.1 Fraxinus sp. D2006-0159 | reverse complement strand
CACAAAAATTGGAGATTCTTGAAAATTCACTTGGAAGAGATAATTGAAGAAGATCAGGAAGGTGGAAGGAGACATCGAATCTTGGAAGCTACAGGAGGTAGATCGAAAAGTTTAACAGGTTGGCTAGATAATGTCTACGGTAGCAGATCATGAGTCTGGAAGAAAGATTACAAGAATTACAACATCGAGAACTAGTGCGATTTGCTAGGCTGAAAGTGGGCTGTAAACCATATTTTCTATAGTGCAGGTAATTGGCTTGGTTCCAGAGTTTTTACTCAGTTGGGTTTCTCTGTCATCATGTTGGTGTTCATTATTTATTGATTTCCATATTACAAACTGTGGTATTCAAACATAGGATAATTGAATTATATGCTTAATCATCTAGAAACTATTAAAAAGCGACATGTTGCTTTTAATATAATAATTCCATACGTAAGGTCAAACTTAGTTAGTAAACCGCAAATTTTCAAATACAAAGAAAGGCAAGATACTACGTGCCAATGCATCACCTCGACTACGAATTCACTTCCACCTTACACTAAAGTCCACGCATCATATAAATATTCATACTTGAATTCAGAGGACTAGTATGTTGTGTTCAAATACAAAGAAAGGCAAGAACACATCACATAAATATCCATGCATGGAAGTGGGGGACTATTGTTACATCTCTTCTAGAGATGCTTCAGGTCATCGCCCACGTTGAGCAGTTCTAGAAACCACCAAAACCTACACTACATGTCACCTTCGACCTGGCAGAGATGAGGCCATACAAGGTAGATGAGGTGATGCATCACTTCAACCGAGGTATATGATGAGGCTGATTGTCCATGGTCGAGACGAAGTGCTATGCACATTGTAGGAAGAAGTACTTGTAGCTAGCCTCCTCACTGACAAAAGGGACCTCACATATCACTTCTTAGTTCTTACAAAGAGACCTTCCGTACAAGATCTATGTGCGATTGATTGATGTGACGTCTTATCAACATATACCAAAGAGGTTAAATTATTAGTCCATATACTAAAGATAGACAAGGCTTTAGAGTGCTATGCTTCGGAAGTATTAAATGCCCGTCAACTCATGATTGATGGAGTGAAACCTAGGAAACAACCACGTCTATCAAGATGAGGTCACATGTCATTTCATCCAATGGTAATCATTCATCCTTTACTATTATAAAAGCTCACACATTCTTTCATTTGAAGGCAATGCAACTTTAGATTCTCAAAGCTAAGTTTTCTCTCAACTTATATTCATTTCATACCCTTTTGGATTCGACCCTTTTAAACTTAGTAGCTCATATGTCCTACACATCCTACATTCATTCCACTCATACATTGGCTGATTTGACTGTTGAAGTGTATACGACTGCCTCCTCCAACTTTGGAGAAAGCCACATGTGACTTATGGTTTGTTCAAGTGTGCAAGACTAAATGCTTACATGGACGCAAGAGGACCCGAGATCTCTTGGCCACATCATCCCTATAAAAAACGAGGTCAACATATTTTGTAGAAAATGTATTTTGGAATATTGAGTTTTGAAGAATGTGTGGTTAAAAAAATAAGAAATTTTTTTGGGTTACGTGTAATATTATTTTATTAGAGAATATATTGTTGAAAATTAGAAAGAGAAAAATGTATGTGTTCAAAAATGGAACCCCAATAGGGTTGTATTCAGTTTTCTAAAAAACGCGTGTATCCTCGGAATGTTTTTGATAAACATTGCATATGAGATATGCTCGTGATAATGTGGTTAACCCATTTCATTGACCGCCTACGTATGTTTAAACGTCAAAATGTGTACACAATTGTGTTAAATCATGTCAAAATTAGTTTAGCAAAGATCAACCTATTTTTATTACTTAAAAAAGACAAATTGAGCCCAACAAATATCAAACTAGCCCAAATCAACCAATTTCAAGATTATATACAACAATTTGTATGGTTTTGACGTTTAAAAAATCAAAAATAAAAATATTTTTTTTTTGTATATTTTTAAATTATCTACGTTGAGTCCGAGCCATCCTCTTCTACGATTTTTCTCTAATTTTACTAGTAAGTGATTCTAGTGATGCACAAACTTGGATTGTTAATGGTTGTGATGCTACGGGAGGAGATTAACAATGATATGTTAATATCTGTAAGAGGTAATGGTAACTATCAAATTGAAATAAGGGAGTCCAATGAAAATGATTCTGCATCGGATGACACGAAAATGACTTAGATGAAGAAGGATATTGAGTTGAAATATGGTATAGAGTTAAACAATATTTAGGGTTTTTTTTAATCTGATGTTCGTGTCTAATATAATTGTAAAAAATGATTATCAAATAATTGTAATATTTATGATTTTGAGTAATATGTTTTTGTTGAAAATTTAAAGAATATGTATAAAGATCACGTAATTGTATAATTTATGATTTTTCGGTCCATATTATTTGAAAATGAAGAATGAGTGACTGATAAGAAGATAGAGAAAAATGAATTATAATTTTAATGATATCAAACATGGGGCTATATATGTTAAAAATTTGAAGAATATGTATAAAGGTCAAAGGGCACATTATTTATTTATAGTTTACTGTATATAAAATAATATTAAAAATGAAAAACGCATAACTAGGCATATGTTCTGCATAGACATGCATATACTTGTAATGCTTGATGCTTGACGAAAACACATTTTCACACTTTACGTATTTTAGAACCTTTGTTGTATCATAGTGCAAAAAATTGATTAGTTAAAATCTTACAATCACATGTACGACAAAAAAATGTATATGGCCTAGACGGGAGGATCATTTACATTAAAAATAGTGTAAAAATTAAATTCCTTGATCAAATTATTAATTTTCATTGTATGATGGGACGCAAAGGTCATTCCCCATAGATGATTGGTTCGTGTTAACTAACTAGTTTGATAAGGAAATCAAGAGAATACTACTAATTTCAACAAATGGGTTGATTTTCAATAAACTAATCTGATGACCAATGAAATGTTACTTTTGATGTTAATTCTTAAATGGGGGTGGAATTGCTCTCAATTTAAATGCAAATTAAAAAAAAAAAAAAAAACTCATTTTAAAAAATAATGAATGTATTCGGATTATATAGATCCAAGACCGTTGACATGATTTCCTTAGTTTTGGAAAAACAGATTTTATTCCTTTTGAAAATGCTAGTTATGAGATTACAAATCCAAATATCTCTTTCTGTTCTTACTTATTCATTGATTAATAACAGGTTCTTTACCGAAACATTCTTTTTACCAAACAACCTATAACATGCTCTCTAAGTTTAATTTAATCAAAATCATTCAATTGAAAGAGACAAGAATTGAATCAAGCGCAAACACACAATCTCGATTTACTACTATCTTGATTGATAACCATTTACAATCAAATAAAAATATTCCATAATCTTTTGATGTGTACACACTACTTGTATTTGGAGAAATTTAGCAATTACGGACTAAAATCTCTAAATTAGTATGAAATGAACCAACACAATCATTTTGTTGTGCGCCTAAATAATTAAGAAGGCCAAACTAACATTGTTCATCAAACTTCTTTTTCAAGGATCTTTGCGGATATGGAATATATGCCTTCAAGATTGGTAGATTATTTGGGAATGTGATTGTGTTAGGCTTAGGAACCTTTTTTGTAGTCTCAACCTTAAACCTCCTATACTGCAACAAGATTTTCTTCCACATGTTTTGAATTAGATGTAGACACCACAGCCTCTTTAGGTTTGTTCTATTCAACTTCTTTACCACTCCTCAATATGATGGTGTTGCAATGCTCCACTTACGTTTACCTGAGTGTCATTCAGAAACTTTTCTTTGTGTTGAGAATTTATTACAGTTGCTAGCTGACCAATCTACACTTCAAGATTTTTCACGGTGCCTCCCATGTTAGTCATATGAGTCTCAGGCTTGTTTGAGCACCCCCTCCCCCCACCTTTTTTATTATTTATTTTNCCTCCCCCCACCTTTTTTATTATTTATTTTTTTTCAGAAAAAATATTTTGTAATAGTGTTATGATGGAGAATGTGCGGTTAAAAAATAAGGAATTTTTTTTTGTGTTTGCATGTAATATTATTTTATTGAAAAATGTGATTGAAATAGAGTCAAATAACTGTTTAATAATACATTTTGATAGAAAAAATGAGACTCAAACAAGGCTTAGTGTTGTCTAGTCGTGACTCATCCTTGTTGAACCTAGCCATTGTCTTTGAAATAAAAGTTTCCAAGATGTCTTCTAATGATGGTTTCCCTTCTAAAGCCTAATTATTGAACCTAATAGGAGATTGAATCACATTTGCATTGTTACCATAAAAGAGGTTCTCTTGATTTCGTAGGCCTGGATGGTAGTGGTTTGTTGAGTAGTTTTCTCTTTGGTTGAAATTTCTGTTGTTCAAATATTGGACTTGCCCATTTTCCACCTCAGACTCTTGGTGTGATGTAATCAGCCATAATAGATACTGCCTTCTTTTGAGTCTCACGTGACGTTAATGCAGCTATTCAAGTCATGAGTGATGACATCTGAGTTGCTAAAGCTATAATGGGACCATCTCATAATGATCAACAATTTCTTTGCATTTGAACGCTTAATTGGCCATTGATAGCTGTTAGTAGCTATTTCATCTAGCAATGAATAGGTTGTATTTGTAGTCTTAGACACTCCCTGCTGTAGCATCTACTATTGTCCGTGTTTGACCATTCAACCAATTGTCAAAGATCTCTATCTATATCCAATTTTGATAACCATACTGGGATTATCTTCTAAGTAGATCTTTGAATCTCTTCCATGCCTCATATAATGGTTTGAAGTTCGCTTGTCTGACTTGGCCAATTTCACTTCGTAGTTGAGCTGCCTTGGAAGGAGGAAAGAATTTGGTGAGGAATTTCTGAGCTAACCTCTCTCAAGTTGTGATGGATCCATATGGCAATGATTGGAACCATGCTTTAACTTTATCTTATGGAGAAGGAAAATAGACAGAGTCTGATGGCGTCTTCAATAACGTCGTTCATCTTCACGGTATCCAAGATCTCGGGAAAAGAACCAAGATGAGTATTTTGATCATCTATTGGAGATCTTCCAGGCTGATTTTGTTGCACCATGTGGATCAATCCTAGCTTCAGTTCGAAATCATATGTAGTTATTGTTGGGTGTGCAATACCGGAGTAGTTGTCATTGACAATTGGTTTGACATAGTCTCTAATAACCCACTATTGATTATTTTAATTAAGTGCGTGTGCTTCTTGTTCTGCCATTGCTTCACATTCGTTTCTTTGTAAACCACTTAGAAAACAAAAAAGTGCATTTTGGTTCAGGATCAATGGGTAGTAGTTCGAGATTCTTAGACTTTCACATAAAATTGAAATAGGAACAAAGCAAACTATTTAAAATTACACAAATCTAAATTGAAACAAAAGTTACTTGGTAATAATATTAGTTAAAAAAACAAATAAAACAATCCCTAACAACGGCGCCAAAAACTTGTTATGCATTTTATGTAACGTAATTATATCGCAAGAGTACGGTGTCAAGTTTTGTAATATACGATCAAGAATGGATGTCGAACCTACTGGGATTGAGGTTCAATCTCTACTAAGTACTATAATTATTTAAGCATCTATTTTATCTAGACAATCGAATTTATGTTATCAATGTTTTCCTTAAAACTACCTAATTTTATCATCAAAACCAGAAGCAATAGAATTGAACAACCTTGTTCAAGTATGCGTTTTCTCGTTTCAATTATAGGTATTCGCTCCAACATGAACTCCTGAAGTTATGTAGCAATTTTATTTATTTATTATTATTATTACATAAATCAAGTGGCTCTGTATGGTTTCATCTTGTCCCTCGTGGCTCCTTTCAAGTTTTGGACCATCAATTAGGAGTAGTTAAAGGCCATTAGCACTTATTCTTTGCCATGAACCGCCATTTTCGTACTCTTTTATAAAGTCCCATATATGATTTATTGAAATTTTGCTGGTCTACGCAAATTTGTGCTCATAACCTTCTTTCCTTTTGAGTAATAGTAGTTTACAATCATTCCACAAAGATTAATCATCTAATGGCTTTCATGGAGACTTCTTGACTTCTTTAAATATGCATCCTACAACAAAGGCTGCTAGAGGTGGACCTTAATCATTGCCCTTGGTTCAAACGTTTTCTCATATTCTCCCGGTAAGAAAAAGAAAAGGAAATTAAAAATATTGCTGAAATTATTTAAATAAAATAATGGAAAGAAACATTACAACAAATAGAGTAACCAATAAAATAGAGGAAATATGGTTGTTGATGTAGTAACAATATTGGAAAGAACTAAGGTCTGTTTTGCACACAATTTTCCTTAAAACAAATTTCTCCCACCACGGTGTAATAGGACTGATGGCATCTACCTCTCAGGATAATATATTTTAGGTGAACTAAGAATACTCACACTTTTATTACTGGCATAGAACAAAAATTATATAAGCTACGAACAATAAAACTCTTGAAAACAAAGAGTTAAGACTTAAAGGAGAACTTTAGAAAGAAGAGAGAGCTCTCAAAGTTTGTTGTGTGGAATAAGGAGGAGAACATCTCCTTATAGATGTACTAGGATGATGGAGGATTCAATTTCATAGTAAATTTTGTATTAACATAATATTATGTTACAATAACCATTAAGGCTTTGTAACCACCATTTCAAATACAAATTAACTAGCGAATTGAAACATATGAATTTGTTATTACAATTTCACATTTTTTTCAACAACTCCTTGCATGAATGAAATTAGCAACAATGATAGACATACATGGTGATATAATTCAATGATCGAAACTTGCATAGGATATGTAGATGTTACCCTTTGCACATTTCCTTGTGTAAGTATGTTTACTTTACTAGCTGATTAGTAGACATGATATCCTTGAACTATTCTGCTATTTGTGTAAATGATGATACACTCCACACGTGCTTCTTCCTAACACAACTCAATTTTCATACCTATGCTCATTTTGGCCATGAACATTTCCCTAGTTCCGTGAGAGTTTTTAAGTAATTAAGCCCTTGTAATTCCTCTTTGAAGTGGCGCCTCCACTTCTTTTGCGCATAGGTGATCTTTTATTTAAGAGTAACCTGCATTACTCTGCTTGAATATTTCAACACATAAAGATCATTAACAACTTAGATTACCTTTTATTTCTTATGGGTATCACCTTTTTTCGTCGTAGGAATGGACTGGGATGAAATTCCTCAGTGACCTATCATGATATTTATAATTTGGTTGTCCCTTTGAACTTAGACCTTAAGATCTCCACTCAACTAGGTTGGATTTTTATTGTATGGATCTATTTTTTATGGGCTTTAGTCCCATTTCCCTAGATGATTTCTCAACTAGCTCTCTATTTATCCCTTTGGTTAGCAGATCTACAATATTGTCTTTTGACCTTACATAACCAATGGAGATTCCAGTAGAGATTAGTTGTCTAATGCTATTATATCGTCAATGAATATGTCTTAACTTATTATTATTATACATGTTCTGTGTTCTGTAAGTTGAAGATTGTCTATCACAATGTATGCAAATTATGGGTACATGCTTTGACCACCTTGGAATATCTTCTAAAAATAGCCATTCTACTTCTTCTTCACATTTTTCTAGTGTAATAAATTCAAATTCATTGTGGATCTGGCTATAATAACCTGTTTCGAGGATTTCAAGACACAACTACACCTTCTAGTGTGAATACATATTTACTAGTAGACCTTGAGTCTTTTATGTTAGATATCCAGTTTGCATCACTGTGTCCTTCTAGGACAACTGGATATCTTGTATAGTGCAGTCCATAATTACGAGTATGTCTTAAGTACCCCCAGTACTTTCACAATTGCCAGCCAATGGTTATCCCTAAGATTACTCATATATCTACTTTGCTTACGTATTGCATAGACTATGTTAGGTCTTGTACGACATTAAGTAAATTAGACTACCAATTACCCTATAGTACTCTATTTGAAAAATACTCTCTCTCTTATTCATGAATAGATGTACACTTATATCTATTGATGTTCTAGTAATATTAGTGTCATCTTTACTAAATTCTTCAAAAATATTTTCAACATGTGACTCATTTAAGACAAACCCATCTCATGTTCTAGAGATCTTTGTTCTTAGCCCCTCTGATGGTCTTGAAATTTTGATTCCAAGTATAACATGAGCTAAGCTCATATCTTTCATGTCAAATCTTGAATTCAATATATCTTTGGTAAACTTGATCATCCTATGCATCGAATAACATATCCATTCTCAATATCTCTGATATAAACATATTTATTTATTCGTTGATTTTAAATCCACTTGCTATCATAACACTGTCGAATTTTTCTTGTCATTGTTTTGGTGCTTATTTAAAACTATACAACAATTTCACCAATTTATAGACTTTTTTTCTACCCAAGTGCAATTGTTTCAAAAAATAGAGTAACAATAAAATATGGTTGTTGAAGTAGTACCAGTAATGGAAGGAACTGAAATCTGTGTTGCACACATTTTCCTTAAAATAAATTCGTCTTCCAATATGGTGCAAAATGATTGATAGCATCTATCTTTTAAGATACAATGGTGGAAAGTAACTTATAACGCCTCGTCACTATTTTAGATGAATTGAGAATGTTCACACAAACTAGAACAAAAACTATTCAAGCTACTAAGAATAAGACTCTTGAAAACAAAGAGTGAAATAAAACTTTAGAGAGAGGAGAGAGCTCTCAAAGTTTGGTATATAGAACAAGGAGGATAACACCTCCTTATATAGTACTAGGATGAATGAGATTTCAATTTCATAATTAATTTTGTATTAATATCAAATTATATATGTGAGAGTTAAGAGAGAACTTTAGAGAGAGGAGAGAGTTCACAAATTTTGGTACGTGGAATAAGGAGGAAAACACCTCTTTATAATGTACTAGCATAAGGGAGGTTTCAATTTCATACTTAATTTTGTATTACTGTCAAATTATGTTACAATAGCCATTAAGGCTTTGTAACCAACCATGCAAATATAAATTAACTAGAGAATTGAAGAGAACTGAAACCTATGAATTTGTTGTTACAATTTCACATTCAAATTTTTCCATCACTCCCAACTCTAGCGTCCAATTCAATTCAGTAACCTTTTGAAGACATCAACCATGGTAAATACCTTTTACACCGATTGATTTATGGGGACTTTAATTGGGTGTGGGGGAAAATATAACTTTAACTTTTAGATGTTCTTTCTAGCGTTAAAGCCAACTTTTCTAGAACTGTGTATTTGAGCTCGGTCTCATGTAGAACCTTGCTTACGTAGTATCAGCTTCTAAATATTCCTTCCAAACTTTACTAAAAATTTAACATCCCAGAAGTTTTTATGATTTCTAGGAATTTTTCAGAGATTCTAATAATATTATGGGGGTGAAATGGTGAATAGTGAAATTTCTGAAAAAAGTGATTTCAAGAATTACTCTATGGGATTTAAAAAGAAAATAGAATATTAATCTTAATTGCAACAAATCTCTAAATTCTCTCAAAAGAACGTTGCTTGATCGGAAAAGCAAATATAGAGTGTTAAATTACATTAGATCAATAAAAATAGTAAAAACACTGTATAAATGATCTGAGCACAATATTGTGCATAAAATGAGATGAAAAACAACTTCCAGAAGTGGGAATCAATACCCTAGGCCTTGGGGGATGATGCTAGGTGAGGGTTTCAACACTTGTCGACCTGTGCATGTTTAGTGTCAACACTCCTATGACAGACTTGGTACTTGGGACGAAAGCGAACAAAACATATTTTGTTGAAACCTCTAAATTGGGATCCATAAAATGCATTGGACATCTTACTTGATAAGCTTTCAAATCATATATCATATTCCATGTTTACATATTTGTATCAATCGTGGCAGTCTAATTACTCCATGTGTTACGCACATTGATTCCTTAGTGTTGAAACTGCACTCTCTAGTTTTACTTCGAGATCCCTTTTTTTTTTTTGGTAATTTTAATCCTGATTGGCCTCTAAGCTAATCCTGAAAGGTAATATGATCATGGGTAATATATGAACATAGAATTTATATAGATTCTAACCTAGAAATTGAAATGTGAAGGGGCAAAGCTTTGAATGTATGAATAGGCAGGGATAAAGGTAAGTAACAGTACATCTAGAATACAAAAAAATAGTACACGAGTTTTGTAGTTGTTGGTATGTACATGGATATAATGTTTGTAGCTAAATATATTTATATAATTGAAGTGTTAGGAAAATATTGTTCTTATCAATCTACATAGATTTCAACCGAAATATTATCATATGTCAATATTAATCATACGACATGTAAGAGATATACAATAACATTCATGTGGACCAAAAAAGATGTCGTCCGTCATAACTTGCAAAGGAAGAGAGAGAATAAAGCTAGATGATTGTGAGTACTTAGACAAGACATTTTTAATGAGATGATAACATTAAGCCCATGTTTGAGCTCTATTATTTGAAAAATAAAATAAAATTGCAATAGTGTTTGTTGAAGAATGTGTGGTAAAAAAGTAAAGATAATTTTTGGGTTTATGTGTAATATTATTTTATTGATAGAATGTGTAATTGATAAAATGGGTCAAACATGGGCTAAATTTAATAAAATCACCCTACATGTTTACTGTACTTTCTGGTATCTACAAAGATATACCTTTTAAGGATTCCGATGGTTGCTCTAGGTAGTCAAGGATATGGTAGTGTTAGAATGTCTCTCGGTGTGAGGCTAGACTTATTTGGTGGTCTATATGCCGATGGAGTTTCTTGAGTTGTTGTAGCGACCATAACGCACTTGTTATTATTCGTATTATAATTGAATTTGTTGACGCTAAAAGATGGACTAGTGATGTAGCCAACAGAAAATTAGAAATTCACGTATTTGAAAGCCAAATCGCAATATACTCAAATCAAATTACTAA
The DNA here is from genome assembly GCA_903798375.1 of Fraxinus sp. D2006-0159. Taxonomy (NCBI): domain Eukaryota; kingdom Viridiplantae; phylum Streptophyta; class Magnoliopsida; order Lamiales; family Oleaceae; genus Fraxinus; species Fraxinus sp. D2006-0159. Next base: position 351 of record CAIGRQ010023731.1, on the reverse strand, counting down.
TTATATTAATAAATTAATGAAGAGAATGATTCGAAGTGTTTTACAAGTTGTAATGTGATTATTTGGTTGATAAAAAGGGGTTGGCATAAGGAGTAAAGTAGAGAGAATCAATGTTCACTTTGAGAGTATCAACTTGCCCCTTTCAAAATGATACTAAGTGTTGCTTTTATAGTAGAAGATGATGATTAATATTCGTTAGATGAGAGGGCATGTGGTCTTACTCACACAACTGGGACCTCTTGTCATAGCCATTAATCAATCATTCATAGGTCATTTTGTTATTAATGCTGCGACGACTTGGTAGCTGAATATAAGACTAGATTTGACGTGTTTGATTGAGTAGAACTACAT
>CAIGRQ010023656.1:0-13134 GCA_903798375.1 Fraxinus sp. D2006-0159 | reverse complement strand
AAAAAAAAAAAAAAAATGTTTGTCTTCCCCTGGCTTCGCCCTGCTTGTGCAGTTACATTTTTGGGTTCGAGAACGGCTACAGCCTACAAGGATAAAGAATAAGTTACCCAATTTTCAAAATTTGAGTTTTCAAGAATTTCTAGTGACTCCTTAAAATGTGTGACAAGTGACAACTCCTAGGCACCAGTGTTCTAAAGAGCGTAAAACGTGGCTAGACGTAGAGGTCAACTTTCAATCTTTACGAGCTTAGGCGTAAAAAACGTTTTTTTTTTATTTTTAATTTTTAATCATTGTTAAAAAATTTAATAATTCAAATAATACATACCAAACATCTAAAATTATAAAATACTATATTTACTTAATAATTCCTACATAAAGAAAAGTTTCAAAATTATAATTACATAACGTATAACTTGTAGTTTAAATCTTATCTAATTTCACTCTTTATCGGACTCCAATTCAATATCTTCTTCTGTATCATCTGATACAAAATCATCATTCTCGGGCTCCCTTATTTCATTTTGATCATTTCTTGACTCTTGTCTAGAATAGTAAAATTTACAATACAATATATTTATTATTCAAATTCCAAAACATTTGATTGATTGAGGAAAAACCACAAAGAAAAATAAGGATTGTAAGCAAAATTTATTGAGAATCCACAAAATACCAAAAATCACATGCCCCAAAATTATAAATACAATGTAAAGCATAATAATCTCCTAATGTTATACATACATGATACCCAAATCAGTGCGGTGTGCAGAGAAATTGATAGGTTTTGCGCCGTTCTTCCGTTCTTTTTTTCCATATTCTTTCGTCTTCTCAGTTCTCTGGAATCTTTGAAGTTACAAGGGATAGCGAGTTACTGAGTTTGAGCAGTGGGATTAGGAAAAATTGGGCCCCCTTTAAAATTTGAGCCTGAAGCGGAGGTACACCTAGGTGTCCCTAATAACTAGGCACGCCTAGGAACGCCTTGGCTTGCCTAAGAACGCTTAAGTGAGCATTAAGCGATCAACATTGTCGTTGACCGTTTAATTCTCGCTTAGACTAAAGGCAAAGTGTTTTCATCACACTTCTTGTCTAGGCGTCTTTTAGAACACTGCAAGGCACATAGGATCCTTGCATAGTTGTATTTTGAACGGCTAACCTTCACAATCTTTAGAACATTAGTTTTTGTTATGAGTTCTTCCGTTTAATGGTAAATTTTGTTAAGATTAATACTTACTACGTTGTGGTATTCGAGTTGCGGCTTCACTCTTCATTGCCTATTCTCAATATGATGTCTTATCAAATTAGAGCATAAAGTTTACTATGAGTCTTCTAATAAGATTAGTGCATGCACTTACTCTCGACAATGTTTTATCTCAGTGCCCAATTTTTGATCATCCTGTCATGCAAACGAAGCACTAATAGATTCCAAGCCAACATAGGCTACAAGCTATGAGCTTCAACCAAATTTTAAGCCAATCGGCAAAAGGAGGGCATTTGCGGGGCATTACATTGTGGCGTGCATCTTATGCCTAAGTCAATCGACTGATATGCCTCGCGGTTTCACTCCCATGCTTGTCCTCCGTCCTCATCATTTTGCCTTACAACTATCTCGTTTTGGGCCAAATTTTAAGCGAACCGACCGAAAGAAGGCTTTTGCAAGCACTATGTTGCAGCGTGCATCTTATGCTCTGGTGAATCGACTCACACAGTACAGTTTCATCTTAAGAAGAAAAAAAAAAAACTCACAAGGACGTCCCACCTTGTTTAGTCTAAGAGATTTACAAATGAAATAAGATAGGTAGGACTCGTTTGATAGGACTTTTGAAAAATTAAAAGTTACGTTTGAGATTAAAAACCTATTTTTGAATATGTTTAAATTATTTTCTAGAAACAATTTTAGATAAAGTTTGCTTAAGATAACTTGTTCGAAAAAAGTTTTCGCAAGTAGAAGCCATGCTGAAAGGGGTTAATAGTAATTATATAAAAAAGTATTTGAATATTGAAGAAAATAAAGTGTCATTGTTAACACAATGAGTACTAATTTTCATGTATGTTTTGTTGGATTAGAAGGAAATGACAAAGGAGGTAAAGCAACAAGTACGCCAAGTTTCCTAGATATGATGAATTATATCTTTTTTCAAATTCAAGCATTATGATAAATTAGTCAAACAATAATCTACTTGAGCTGCTAACGACCCTATATCTGACTCGACATGGGTCAATAGTTCCAAAACAACTCACTTTTCGACTCAAATTGAAATAAATTAATCAAAGTAGGATTCTATTATTTTTTACGTTCTTTTCTTCGTATCATTGTTGATATTACCTTTGTTTTCAAAAGATTGCGACGAAAAAACTGTTTTTTTTTCTTTTTAAAATTGGCGAATGACAATTAGTCAAGTAACGTCAAGATATATAGCAAAGAGAAGATGAAATTATAAGGTCAAAAGGGCAATGAATATTGTTTGAAAATGACAATCGTGCATGTCACACAATGGCTTAAATTGCATGTATACATCAATGTGGTTGGAACATTTTTAACTGAATTTTATGTATCTTTCACTCTCTTTTTTCCTTAGCAGCAAAAAATGTCTATTTGCAAATACACTTCAAGAAGGACACCACCATCACCTTAACATCCCCCCCCCCACCCCCCCCACCCCAATGTAAAATATAATATGTTTTGTCTTTAATTAGTAATTAATTTGAAAAACAAGAATAAAAACGTGTGTTTTTTCGTCGATAAATTTAAGCGAAACACAAACAGTCAGAAATTTTTGATCGACTACTGATCGAAGTGTTTCGATGGGCTGCATTATCAGAGAGATTACAGACGAATATACATCATAAAATGTTCCGACGGAATACAACTACCCACCAAAATATATCTTAACCGGACTTTTACCTACTATCTTCCCGACAAAAAATAATTATGATCGGATTTTTACATAGTGTCTTCCCTATGGAAAATATTTTTGCTCAGACTTTTACCTAATGTCTACTCGACAGACTTTTTCTTTCGGAAATGACATCACCGATGGACTTTGGGAAATTATTGATGGAATTTTCGTTAGTGAATATACAATTTCTAGTAGTGGTCTCTCTTCCGTCATTACAACTAGTTCTATATTTAGTTGAGCATATCGAATGTATCATACATTTTGGCTACTATCTTCTGAACTTTTTTTCGATAATTCTGTTGTTTATCCAATTGTAATACTAAAATGATAAGAGTAGATGTGATTTCAAAAACAGTGACAAGTTGATTATTTGTAAGACGAAAACGATAGACAACTAAATGTACGTAAAGGTCCCACTATGAGGCCACATAGGTGGGATTTGAGGTCACAGAATCGACAAGAATCACTAATGAAAGGTCCCTACTTAATAAACATGTTTAATATTTAAAAAAAAAAAAATTCTTCTGGTATTTTAAAATGACTGCACGTTTTTACCGTGTCAACTCATTGTCTATATTGCTTAGCATCAGAATTTCAACTGTCGCTACCTAGACTAGGATTGTAACCTCAGTGAAGATGAATAAAATTATTCCTAAATTTTACTGTTTTGAACAGCGGTAAAATTTGGATGCACAGGTAATTTTAGTTTTCATAAGGAAAAGTTTTATAATTAGATTACTTTAATGGTTACAGGTATCTTATAATACAATCCAGTCCAATGAAAAAGGAACACCAGTTTTGCTTAGAAACCACTTTATTGATTCATTCTCTCTCTCTCAAATGACTTGAATTCTAAGGATGATTTTCTGTACACAACTCCTTTAAATAATTTGTGAATCAAAAGGGTTGTGAGCATTAAACTTATTAACCACTTATTCAAGCTTGCTTTCACTGTTAAGTAGTTTTCAAATAGTACTACCCCACCCCACCCCTAACCAAAACTTGGATATCTCACTATCTTCATAACAAAGAATCCAAGAATCCGGGTTCTTTGTGAACAAATCAATGGGGCGCCATTCTTCTTGTGTGAAACATAATAAGCTTAAAAAAGGTATATGGTCACCAGAAGAAGATGAGAAATTGTACAATTACATAACAAGATTCGGCATCGGCTGCTGGAGTTCTGTGCCTAAATTAACAGGTAATTTATCTTCTTCAGACGTTCATTGACGCGTCGCTTTTTCGTTTTGTTAAATCCTCCAACTTTACTGTGGTTTTGATTTATATGTGTGTTTGTGTGTGATATTATCTGGTTCATGCAGGATTGCAAAGGTGTGGAAAAAGTTGCAGGTTAAGATGGATAAACTACTTGAGGCCTGATCTTAAAAGAGGAATGTTTTCACAGGAAGAGGAGGATCTCATCCTTGCGCTACACGAAGTTCTTGGCAACAGGTTATATTCCTATTCAAGAAACATGACCTGAAATGTTCTAAAAGAGAATTGTTATCTTGATACTTTTTTTGGCTAAACCGCCGACGCTAAGCCCATGTTTGACACACATTCTATTTCTCATTTTTTTATCACTTTCTTCATTTTAACCACATTTTATTAATAAAATAATATTACACATAAATCCAGAAATTTTTCTTACTTTTTAACCACTCATTTTTCCATCAATCACTATTCCAAAATTTATTTTCTCCAAAATGGATGTCAAAGCACCTCTCGACCATGAACTAATTAGGGGTATATTCGGTATTCCATACACGTATTAGGTTGCCCCATTGATTTTTCTGTTTGTATTACTCTCTTATGTAGTGAAAAGATCTTGCTCCGCAAGTGGATTTTTGATATGTAGACGGTGTTTAAGGATAAATTTTACATTGAATAAATATGAAAATATAAACTGATATATAAGGGCTTGTGCTATACCTATTAACAATGTTTGACCTTTTAACACAAAATCTCAAGTCTTGATATCGAATAAAAATGAAAACATGGATTGACTTCTCTTAATAAGGTTAACATTTTAAAATGGAATTCCAAATTTTAACGATATAGACACTATAATAGGCAAAAAGTTTAATTCTATTACTATCGAGCAATGTCTACTTGATTTGATCGAACATCCCATAAAGTTTCCGTCATTTTGATAAGGTTTGCCTAAAAATGGTAGGTGGGCTCAAATTGCAGCACAATTACCCGGAAGAACAGACAATGATATCAAAAACTATTGGAATTCTTATCTGAAAAAGAAGTTAATAAAACAAGGACTTGATCCCAACACTCACAAGCCAATGAACGAAACTGAAGAGAATTGTACAGAAAAATGTCCATTACAGATACTAGAGCCTGATGGGATTCCGTATTCATCAATATCAGATGCAATGAGAGAAATATTTGAAGAACAAACTGACATTTCAAGGGAGAATTTCGTAAACAAACAAGTCTATGAATATGATCCCCTATTCTTATCAGAGTTTCAAGCAAAAGTAGATCCTAATGGATACCATTCAAATTTTCTGATCACACCTTATGATCAGAATCAGATGGAGGGAAATCCAAATCAGAATCAGGGTTCAGGTTGTGATTCATTGCCTAGCTTACTGAATTTTGATCATGGAAACATTATGGATACAGGTTTTTCCAACAGTACTTCAACTTCAAGAATAAATTCATTTCTGATGAATAAAGCAATCGAAAGTTCAAGTAGCAGTTCACATATGAACAGCCATGCTGGATTTGATCAAATGAACAGTCTGATTGAAAATGCAGCTGCATATTCATGGGATGCTGAGAGTAAATTGGATTCAATAATTCAGTTTCAGTATAGTGGGATTAAATCAGAAGAAATAAAGCCAAGTCTATGAGAAGAAGGTGAATCGACGAGATTTAAGTATTCATCGTCCCGTCACTCTTTCATCAAAATATACAATGTAAAGTGAATTTCAGTTTCAGTTCAGTGAGATTAAAACCGAAGAAATAAGGCTACTGCCGTTGCAAGAAGGTGAGTCGAGGAGATTTAAGTAAATATCCAATTTTCATCGCTGTATCCCGACACTCTTTCGCATCAAAATATACATTTTAAGGTTGTTTTTAACCCTCCACATATACATAGCAATTGCACAAACATATGTTGATAATGTAAGGAGTTTCTATTGGAAGATTTCTTGTAAGAATATTGTCGATTCTGTATTTTTTTTTTAAGTAATGACAAAAAGTTTCCTGTTTGGGTCATATTTTTTTTTTCATTCTCATTTTTCTACTCATTTTTAACCACACATTCTTCAATACAATAATATTTTCAATCACATCAATAACCTTTCCTCCTTTTTTAACCACATATTCCCTATCACGTCAATCAAAAAATTGCATTCTTTTAGAAATAATGTGCATGGCCCTGTTTGATCCACATTATTTTTTTCATTCTCATTCTTCTACTCATTTTCAACCACACATTCTTCAATAAAATAATAATTTCCATCACATCAATAACTTTTCCTTCTTTTTCAACCACATATTCTCTATCACATCAACCAAAAAAATGCATTCTTTTGAAAATAATGTGCACCAAACTGGGGCTAATCAAATTAGCATTTAACACGTGTTTAATATTTTTTACTTTATGGTGGGTGCAGAGCTGAGGCTACGGTCGTCGCTTAAGGCCCCATATTTTGACAAGGCCAAAATTTTTGGAATTTAGATATATTTTTTTCTTTTTACTAATGAATAATTTGATCTTCCATTTTTTTTTTTTTTTCCGTTTCTTTTGCTCTCGAAAATCTGACTGACTTTAGATTATTGGTCTGTGGCTACCATCGAAAAAGAAAATAGAAGTTCAAAATACTTTTCTGAGTTACAACTTGCACCGTAATCATACTAATTTTTTTGGCTAAACTGTTTGCTGGGGATTAAAGAGGTTGTTTCGTTTAGATTTTTTGGAGGAATAATTGATTTTGAATAGTAATATAATGGAAAATGTGTGGTTGAAAAAGAAAAAAAAAAGTATTGATGTGATGTAAAATATTATTTTATTGAAGAATGTGTGGTTGAAAAATGAGAATTGATTTACTGTAGAATTGGAAAATCCAAACCAAACAGGCCCAAAATNTGATTTTGAATAGTAATATAATGGAAAATGTGTGGTTGAAAAAGAAAAAAAAAAGTATTGATGTGATGTAAAATATTATTTTATTGAAGAATGTGTGATTGAAAAATGAGAATTGATTTACTGTAGAATTGGAAAATCCAAACCAAACAGGCCCAAAATCAGATTTTTAATAAATTTTGATAGAAATTGATGAAATGCGTGGTTAAAAAATTGTGGAACCAAATGATTGTTGACTTTGACTTAGATTAAAATCTAAATTTTATATTTACAAAACGGATCATGCTACAAGTACCTAATCATTTACATAATACATTACATAATTGACAGGTGTCGCGCATCCATCGGCAGTCTACAATTTTTGACTTTTCCATACTTCACATCCACGGCCAGATTTCTTCCACACGGGCTATGTAATCCATTATGTACATGAATTATGTACATGGAGAATTATCCTTTAAATTTGGATGCTAATATGTAATAAAAAAATGACCCACAATATATATATTTTTTAAGGTAAAAATAACAATAAAACAATAATTTAACATTGAAAATGGAGATTATTTGAATCCTGGTTCGAAAGTGATTATTTGAAAATCAATTTTTTTCTCACACTTATTTTCAACCATACATTTTTAAAAAGATTATTTTTTATCTTACTCAGTAATTTTTCCATAATTTTTAATCATAAACATTTCAACAAAAGTTATTTTTCAAATGCTCACCTTTACCCAAGCACTTAGTTGTATAACTTCATCGTCGGATAAAATAATAAAGACTTTAGAAAATTTTGTCAATAATCAATTAAAATTGAAAAATAATTTGTAGTAATTTTTAAAAATAAACAATTTGACAAATTTAATTTGCCAACCGAGATTGCGTTAATAAACATAAGAAATACTGAAAATAATAACAAAAATAGTAAATAAAGAATAAACATTTCTTCGATGAGTAATCAATGACCGAAGAACTGTCGGTGATTATCATGACAACAATGTTGTTAAGAATAAATACTTTGTCAATAAAAGAGCAGTCAGTGATTATCGACAATATTACGAACAACATTGTCATGGTAGCTGTTGACATATGTGCATGGTGATTACTGTTGCTATCGATAATTCTGTCTAAATCAACGACTAATATTGAAAATGGCTGAGCCAAGACTTTTTTTTATTTTTTTTATTTTTTTGGCCAATTAAGACCATTGGTAAATTGACAAAGATGAAAGAACTATAAACTCACATTTGCATTTATTTTTTTTCCTTTCTCTAACTTGTTCACTATGAAAATGCATTATCCATCACAATTTGAGAATAAGTGGTTAATTATCAACACTTAGAATTTAAAGGGCACAATCCAAGGTAATGGGATGGAGTAATTTACAAGACATGGTTGTTTGATGTTTTATAATATTTTATGGTTTTTAGGGGTCAAATCTCATATTGATAAGAGATAAGATAAAAAGGAACATTTGGAATCTAAATAATTATTTAGGCTAATCAGAGGGCCATTAGAGGAAAAACCCATGTGCCCTACGAGTCGAAATGATAAATGAGATTATTTACAAATAAACAATAAGAACATACTGAGAGTAACATAATTATATAGACAATTCAACATTTTTTTAGTAAACGTACCATCAAAGTTTAGGCAGAGTTTTTAGGCTTCCATTTCAATCCGACGAGGGTTTGGATTGTCCAACCCTATTTTATTGTAATCAATTTAAGTACAACAACGAGGCCACATTGATTCGAAATAGGGAAACACCACTTATACAACTTCGGTTGACAACTTCTCACAGTGGTTGGGTCCCACTGTGTTGAAAAAAAGATACCCACCCACCCATCCATTCCATGTGTGAGAGGTTGTCAACAAAACCACCTCCCCCCAGTAGCAAAGTTGTTAGAAATAATCCAAAGGTAATGAAATAAGAGTTCAATATACCTAATTGACTTCATATAGTAATGATGTTAATGGACCCTTGGTTTTGCCATGAGTATGATGCAAATTATATTTTGACATACTATTGTTAGTTAAATCGAAAAGAACCAGACAAGACACAAGACTATTTAGAAGAAGACATTTGAACCATCACATTATTTTTAAGATAGTTCTAATTTGTCCCATCCAATACTGTGCAAGCGGTTGTATAACGAACTCGTCTCAAAATACAATAAACTTTGGATATTATGTTACTAAAATTCCAACAATCATATACGTTTGGAGATATCGAACAATGGAAGATAATAAGAGTCTATTTGTTTCTGCTTTTTAGTAGAATTCCAACCGTTGTGAATAAACTTGAGTCGCAATGTTGGACTAATTTCTCTCATAGTGGAGCCCGTAAGTTTGAAAAAAAGGGTAACAAAATCAATTTTTTGATTAAAAAAATTGGAAACAGGCAGGACCTAATAATGTCATAAAATTTTCAACATTCGACTCTATTTAAAGTTATATCTTTAACCTTTAGTTTTCGACATCCATGACCTCATCGTTTCATAAAATTAGCTGTCACCGTCCTCTTGTATGGATTCCATCCAAAGTCGAAGTTATTACATTGAAAACAAACGCCAACAAGAGATTAAAGGACACAATTTCATAGTCATCATTTATAAACTACAGTCTTGTTTAATGCTATATAATATTTATGAATTATGTGGTTTCAAGGCACACCCGTCATGATGAGTAAAAACTTTAGCAATTAGACAAATCTCACATTGATAGAGAGATAAGATGGACATTTTGCAATCTAAGCCCCTGGATTATCATTATTTTGAGAAAATAAAATTTTGAATAGCTATTTTTTTGAAAAATGTGTGAATAAAAAGTAAGGAAGTATTTTTAATTTACGTACAAAATATCTTATTATGTAATTGCGTTATTGAAAATGAGTATGAAAATTAAAATTTTTTGAAATAATGATTGCCAGATGCTAAATATTTCCCAAGGCTAAGAGGCACATACATGATATGTAGAAAAAGCCATTCGAGTCGGTCCCCAACCAATATCATGCAAACAAGAAAATGTTTGGAGCAATTACGAACAGTTTAAATCATAAATAAATAAATGAATGAATGAAATACTATATACTAAATAGTACTTGTGAATCTCTCCAAATATGCAGATAAAAAATGATTTAAATGTTTATAAACAGTTCATAAAATGAACCAAACATTAGTTCGACGTCACACAATCACCAATGGGTCAACTATTTGACAGAAAGAGAACTAGAACATACCCAAATTTATTCGACGAAACAAATAAAGATCTAGGAGAGACACTAAAGAAGATCAAATCAAGTGCAAACATGCCTAGGTTCAATCAATAAGCTTAACGAAAAAGTTCTGCAGCAGAATACTAATAACAAGACTTCACTTTTCTACCCGATAGGAATGGTCCTTTGTGTCTATATCTTCAGATCTTCGCTATTAAACCAACTGAAGTTGGTTTTGCTACGCCATTGTCTTTTACATCGTTCTCTTTGGTATCTATCTCACAGGCATTAGGCGGGACATCCACTGCAGGCGAGCAGTTGAAGAATCCATGGGGCTACACCCGAAAGGAACAATGTTATTAAGAAGTTCGTAAATGAAATGGATATTAGTAGAGATGACCTCATGACCATGAAGATATGAACACAGCAGAAATTTAGATCTCTCAAGTTTTTTGCACCAATATTTCTTATCAGAGAAGGGATAGTTCCGAAGGATTTCATTCATTGGGAAAGTTGTTCAAACATACTAAGGACATTGTGTACAGTACACGTGCATAAGCGAAAACACACAAGCTCACAGAAACACAAACATAAAAGCAAACACAGATTTGAAAATGATATGCAGATGCCAAAACAATGTGACAAATGCAAGAGTAGTCGACTGTTTGCATTAACTCTTTCACTCAAGTAGGTTTTCGAGGTAAAGAGGATAGAAAAAAAGGAAATCATCACTTTCGTGTTCGATTTCACTTTGCAAAACCTCTATATGGAAACTTGACTGCTGATAACTGAGGGCAACAGACCAGAAATTTCTCAAGTCACCAAAAGAAGCAAATACTGCAACTGACTGAGAGACGTTTTGAAACTAACCTGAAGCATAAAACCAATGTGTTCCACTGGCATAACAGGCCAGTCTTCCAATCGAGGAACGTGAGTAATTCCAAAAACATACCTACAATTAGCTGAATAAGTCAAAACGAGTAGGAAATCTTGAACATCTGCACTAGAAAAAGCATATTATAATAATTTAATATGCGAGTTCAATAGACAGTAATATCTTCGCATATTGTGAAGCAGGACGACGCATATCTGTGACGGTTGAGTTGGTACAAGGAAATGCGATCTTCAAATTTAATTACTTCTCAAGTTACTCAAAAAAAAAAAAGTAGTACTTTTGTTCAGAAACTTATGATGTAGGAGAATAATATGTATTATGCGTAGAGAGAAATAGAATACAAACCAAAGAACAATATCGTTTTCTTCCAGAGAACGATTCTTCTTCACCCAAGAAGCCAACCCCTCTCCAACACGTGGATTCTGGTTAGGAAACTCCCCTCCAGGAAAATCCTCCCCACGTGCATAGGGTGTAACCCATAGGTTATGCTTCAAAAATGCAGCTCTTCTCATAAACTTAGCCTCTGGACTAGCCAATGGCAAACAGTTCGAACCAGGTACCAATTTGTAGCCTGTCAGTTGGCCACTCCTATTGACAGTTCTCGTGTTCCGGACCTAAACAGTTGATGGTACAAAGTTAAATTCATAATCAACATGATGGTTTTAGATTCTAAAATGAAAAAGGTAACAGGAATTTAGGAATGTTTTGCTAGCCCGTCCAAAATAAAACCAGCCAAAAGCTGGTCTAAGCACAAATAATCAAGCCTCTCACAGAAGACAAATTCCAAGCCTTCTTCAGGAAAAGTGAAATAAGAGACTCGTCCAATCTTTTAAAAGACTAGCAAAGAATCAGAACAGAATGTTCACCGTCAAAGAATGGTTTTTAGCATAGCAAAAGGATTAACATATCCGGTACCAGGAAAAAAGGTGATCTTCTTTCTAATAAAGGCACTCCAGTATCAAAACTTAAAATTACATTCCCACTACAGTAAAGACAAATTTGTAATAAAAAATTACGAAACAATCCAATCTAAAAGCATGTAAGAATGCTTACAATCCAATGGCGAGCTGATGAAGGATCACAATCACGCATGGCTTCTAGTTCAGATCTAAGTAAAGTTTCCTCTGCATAGAATGCATTACTGTGAACATTATCCTTTCCAGGTTCTTCAACTCTCACATTCACTTCAACAACCTAAGAGAAAGAAAACAACAATAGCCAAAAGAAATGACAAAATATGCTATGTGAAATTGCACCAGAGCATCTCACGTTATATTAATTGGGACATGACAATCAAAATTAGGTCATAACTCATAAGCACACTTTCGATCCAAGAAAGTATAGTGTTAATTTTAGGCGTATAAACACCAAAGAATTAAGATGGTTTCTGTGTATTAGTGTTATTCAGTGCAAAGGAAATGTATGGGAACGTTACTAACTTCAGACCACATACCTGATTGTTTGCTTCTCCAGGCTTAGAGTCAACTGTCATGTCCATACGAGCAACAAAAAAGTGCTGATGAACTGGAGCATATAATCCTGGCGCAATTGTGGTGCCGTATTTTCGAGATTCTCCGGGTTGCAGAGCTCCTAAACTGAGAATTCCGGTAAGTCTAACTTCAGCTTCAATTTTCCCATCCTGCACCCAAGGTGAAACGATCATCTTTCATCGTAGGATAGTACAATATGATGGCTTTAATTGGGGACGATGATCAACAATTCACGAAAGATGCTGATAAAAGAACAAAGATGGTGTCATACAGAATAAATACGTGGAAATAACCCATTTTTAATAAATTGTGGATGCTATCATAGTGAAAAGCATGTCTGTACCAAATAAAAGAAACTAGAAATATAATGTTCATCAAGAAAATTTGAAATCAGAACACCATGGGGAAATGTTATCATGTGGATTCCGGTCATGAAGTTATGTGATAAATATATGATAGGAATGTAAAGTGCATATTTTTCCCTCCTTATTTTATGCGCTCGTATGACTATTTTATGCCTAAATATACTTAGT
>CAIGRQ010023630.1:0-17406 GCA_903798375.1 Fraxinus sp. D2006-0159 | reverse complement strand
AAGAGGAAAAAAAGTGTAGACACAATTTGCTCATCTTATTTCATTTTTCTCAATATAAAAAATAAAATCGTGCGCGCACGGAGACATCAGACATGGCCCCTTTTTTTGTTCTAAACCAACGGTTTCTATAAAATTAATTCCCATTCAAATTCACAGACAACAATTCCTTGAAAATTCATTATTATTCCAATTCACAAATCACAATCAATTTGGAAAAATATAGTCTGAAATTTCGATTATCATCTTCAGTGGATGCATTATTGTTCTTCTACTTCTGGCGTCTCTGCTATTTTTCATGCGATTTCTCGACAGTTGCTTCGGTTTTACGAGTTTGGTTGCCGGATTTTGAGAAGGAAAATGAAGGATTCTAAGAATGAAATGAAAATGGGCAAATGAAAAAAAATTGGAAAATCTAAAACGATGTCGTAATGGTTGACAATAGGATACCGTGACGCGTGTCCAGAAAAATTGACTCTTTTATATTGTTAAGGATAAGGATATGCATATAATTTGAAACTTCCTAGATGTATGTTGAATAGAAAAATTTATTTACACACAAATATAGGTCTATACGATGCATTTCGATAATGTGTGTCAAATTTGATCATATTGTCAACTCGACTTAGTACAATTGGACTTTTAAGTTGACCTCACAAATTTCTTGCAAATAAGTTTGTATTTCGAAATGATCGAATTTTCATGCTTTAATGATATTATGTCCAACTAAGCTTTCAGAATAATTATTTATAATTGATTACATCATTGATGCAAACTTCTTATACTCCCTACAAAGTGGAGGAAGCTTTTGGACATGTCAAAGAAAGAACTTATTCTTTCGACGTAAGAATTTTTTTCAATAGTTTTGAGATCTTAATAGTTTATTCTCTAGATCTTAATTTACTATGTATGCTAAACAAATCAGTCAAAAATGCACGAGAATCATGAAATTTTGGCAGGTTTCATATGTTGTCTTCACTAATGACTAGTCTTTTGAGTACATCTTTAAATGATGAATATTTTTTATGCTCCCTATCATGATAAAAGTTGCCATATGGAATAATATGGAAAAAATTGCACTCCAATAAATTAATGTTCTCTACAATGAAATGTTGAAACTTTGAGCAAGATTCTATAGCCTTCCCCTTTCATTCATTGCGCATATTTTCTTCTTTTGCCTTTTTCTTTCATTATTTTTTTTTATCAGTTTTTCTTATATTGTTTTTTTTTTTTTAAATTTATTTATAAGAATTCAATACAGTAAAGACATTGGTTGGTTGAGTGTAAAAACCATTTTTATAAGCAACACATATTTTAGAGAGAAGAATTGAGGTTCCATCTTAAAAGGTCAACTTTTTTGAGAGGAGTAATACACAATTCTTTATAAATTTGTCTATATTTTCATCTTTATTCAACGTGGGATTCAATCCCTTATCATGCTCCCGCAAGATGGTGACTCGTTTGAGCAGACCAATTTTGAAATTCGTATGCTCAATATTTTTGAGTATCGTTCGTTGGATATTGAGCCTAACTCAACCTAGCAAAATGACTTGTTAGGGGATGATTGCCATCATCTTATTAAGTAGATCGTGTAAATATCACCAGCCAATGTGAGACTCTAATACGCCCCCTCATGCACAGTGTGGATCATGTCAAACAACTGTGAACAAATTGATANCTCAACCTAGCAAAATGACTTGTTAGGGGATGATTGCCATCATCTTATTAAGTAGATCGTGTAAATATCACCAGTCAATGTGAGACTCTAATACGTCCCCTCATGCACAGTGTGGATCATATCAAACAACTGTGAACAAATTGATATTGAGCATACCCAACATTGTAAAATTGGGTCTGCTCGATACCCTGTTAAGAATTGAAGTTCCATATTAAAATGTCAACCTTATTAAGAGAAGCAACTCAATTCTTTATAAATTGGTCTATATTTTCATCTTTATTCGATATGAGATTTTATCCCTTAAGAGATTAACTAATGAAATGACAATTCATAAATTAATTTGTGATGATAACATTCTCATAGACATCTGCTTATCATTTGAGTATCTTCACGAAATTTTCTATCTATAAAGATCATTTTATGTATAATGGAGAACATTTTTAAATTTGTAGAGTAAAATAATTTATATTCTCCCCTAGTGTTTTTTTTTAGCTCTTTATTTTGCTTTATCCAATAAACAATTAGCGCTTGTTTGATAAAGATTTTTGAGTTTTGTGATTTTTTATTTTTATTTTGCAAATTTGTGGTAAAAAAATATGAAAAATGTTAAAATATTTTTTAATTTTTTGAAAAGAATATGTAGGTGAAAATGACTGTGAATTAGAAGTAATTCTCAAAAATCAAAATAAAAAAAGGACTTGTTGATTTCTCATCTTATATTTAACTTATTTTTTAGATGGCAATGGTCAATCAATTCAAATATAGTTTGAATAATTTGATAGAGTATTGAAACCTGTGACATGTTAAATATAATCTTTTCAAAAAAATATGTGGTTTTACATTTAAACGAAGAAAATTGATTCTTAAGCCCCTGATTGGTATAAATAAAAATTAAATTTTTAATAATTTTTTTATAAAAAATGATAAAATATGTGGTTGAAAAGGTATGAATCTCATGAAATGTATAGTTAAATACCAAAAGTTGTATTAAATTGAAACATGGCCCCTTCGTTTAAATCAAACTTCAATCACATTTTGAGCGCCGACCAAGCAAATTCTAGCTCCACAAAGTAGTACAAACGAGGTCAAATGATAGTGGAGTGGTTTCTATTCGTTAATTACTATTTGTACAAGTCTATAATGAAGATTGTGGACTAAATTGTTTCTTTTTAAAGTTGGCCTCAAATCTAATATTTATCGAGAGTTTTATACCATCCTTTGGGTTTGTAACAAATCATTTTTATAGTGAATTCTTGGTGCACGTAATCATTATAAAGTCAAATTTTCGAAAGGGTGATTGGTATACCTTATTATCTTAATGAAAAAAACTGCTTGGCCTGAGATTAAATCTCGGGTCAAATCAGGGGCGCCAGACCCGAGATTTCCGGGTACAATTTCAATGTTATACCTTGAATTACTCAACCTTTTCACTACGTAGATCTAATTGCGAATTTGGTAGACGATCAAAATCTAGGGCAATTCTTAGGCATATTTCAGTGGATCATTAATACATACTTTTGATATTCTATTTCATTAACACGAGAAATGCAAAAGATATCTTAACCAAAAGAAAGTTTCAACTAAAATAAATAGGGGAGATGACACTCATAATTACCCAAATAGATATCTAGAGGCTTGAACTATTAGAAATTTACAAAAAAAGTCATGAAAGTTTTTCGCTTTTAAGATAGCGCAGAAGGTTTTGTAGAGCCACTATATTTGCATCCCCGACTCAAAATTGAAGTGGTCTCATGCAATTTCATGCGGGCCATCATTAAGTCGACGAGGTTGCCTGTTGTTACAGAAGTCCCATTGACTCTTTCTCTCTCTATAAAAAAAAAGTGTTTGACATCATTCAGGGATACCGACAATAATAATAATAATAATAATAAGAGAATCAAATACCGTCTAATCTCATTCATAAATGATGTCGATTAGCGATCAACAAATGTTACTTATATGACTACGCCAACACTACATGAAAAAGTCGAAAAGCTTTTTCATTCGAAGGTAAATATGATCGCAAGGTCAAATTATAAAGAAATTTACTGAAAAGGGATACCGTGAGTGGAGCACGGGGCTTAATCTTACTCGGTTCAAACATAGTATCTTTTTCATTATTTATTTATTTTTGTCAATACGTGCAAGTGGGTTTTGGAACTATAAAAAGTTGTAAAGTTTTTCCTTTGTGTACAAATGAAATTGAACGTGACACCCAAATGTTTTAGGCTGGAAAAGAAGGAACATACGACACGTTGTTAAAAAAATGAGAGGACTAAAATGAAAACCTAAAAAGTCTCCAATTTCTTCCTTTCACAGCCCTTAACTTTCTTATCTGTCAATTCTACCCCCAAAAACTACATGAAAGGGTCCAAGTGCAACGTAGTGCAGTAGTTGGCAGCTTCATCTTCAAGCTCCCACAGCCCATCACAGAAGGGTCTATTTTCTTCGGATTTGATTTCTTGGTCGACTCTTTTGGGAATTCCAAGCTCATCATCAGAGGCGTCAAGAAGACGTCTGATCATGACTCTAACACTATCATCATCATCTTCTTCTTCATGTTCTTTAGCACCAATGGCAGAGCTCGCGGAGGTGGTGGTGTTTTGGTCATGGTCCAGCCCAGCTTCCTCCACCGTGCATGGAGAAGAGGCCAATGAAGAAGAGAGCTCTTGCTGTAGGGTTGTGAAAATTGCTGAAAAGTCTTGGTTTGGCTCTTCTTCTTCTTCATCATCAAGAATGGAGAGTATATTGTTGTATGATTTGTGGCGCTTGTCATCAAAGTCAGAGGTTGCTGCTTCATGTTCATGGGATTCTTCTCTCTGGCGCTTAAGCTGTGTTTCGTCCATTGTGAAAGAAACTAAACAGAAAAAGAGAAGGGGAGAGGAGAGGAGAGGGAGAGGGAGAGTGTGCGCGGATAGAAAAGAAAAGAGGAAAGGTTTATATAGAGGGAGGGGACAAGTAAAGATCCAATCATAATGAGTCTGGGCCAACGTTGTTGGATTTTGTACGCAATAAAAAAGAAGAGAGAGAGAGAGAGAGAAATCAATACAAATGTTTAACGTGGTTCGACAATGTATCTAAGTCTACAAAGAGCGAAACGATGACTAATAAGATTACATCATCAATATATATATTAACCCTAGCCATGGTCCATACAAAACTTTAGAACCCGTACAAGAAAATACACAACACTTTAAAAATCGTCATGGCAATTGGCAAATGATCAAGAGTTAAAAAGTCGAATTAGGGCCGATTGAGTAGTAAACCTATCAATTCTTTTCTTTTTTAAAATGGTTTTCATTCTCATTCAATTTTTATTTTTATTTTTGGTTTTTAATCTATAGTTTGATATCTTTACAAAATATGTTTTTGTTTTCTCAATGAACAACTGGTCAATACAGTTCAACTTTTTATTATAATTGTACAATCAGTTTTCAACGACACCAATTTGCCACCAACAAATTGAGTTATGAAGTAGTGGTTACATAATAGTTAGAAATTAATGGAGTATCTAAACGGAGTTGTAAAAAGTTTTTATGTAAAAAATATACTATTTATTTTGAGATTACGAGTGTGTTTTTAGTTTTTACATAGGTAGGATGTTATTTCAATTCAAAGGTAAGTAACTTCTACCCTTTCTAAATAAAATCCGCCAACCCACCCCTTCCAAACGATAGTACTTTATTTCTTTTGTACACTCGAGAATCACGAGGCTCTATTAAATTCTAATAACATGGCAATGCACCTTTTATCTTCGACACATATTAAAATTTAAATTTTAATCTAAGGGTGTGTTTGAGCCATATTATTTTGAAAAATATATATTTTGGAATAGTAGATTGATGGAGAATGTGTGGTTGAAAAAAAAATTAATAGATATGGTGAAAAATATTATTTTATTGAAAAATATTGTATGTTTGAAAATGAGTAGAAAAATGAGAATGAAAATTTTAATGTGTACCAAACAAGGGTTAAATTAAAGTCAACAATGAATTTTAACCACATATTTAATGAGATACACAATTTTTTAATTACACATTTTATCATCTTTTATTAAAATCTGCTAAAAATCTTATTTTAATTCCCATAGAATAGGGGCTAAATAATATTCTTCTTCAAGAATATCTAAGAATAAAATAATAAATGAGTGCCCATTTATGCTACTGTTTATAAATGATTAATCCTTTATCAAATCACTTTTTATTCATATTTTATGAAATTTACAAATACGATTCAATTTTATTTATTTATAATTTAAATTATTTATAAACACTTCTACACTCAAAATATACGCCAAAAATCTCATGTTTATGAGAATATTCAACCTATAAAACATCACGTAGGAAATATTTTTTTTACTATAAGAAAATAAGACATTAATTTTATTACTTAACAAAGTTATATGAAATTGAAATGTATTAAGAAGTGAAATAATTTGATTTGCATAGATAATATTTATTCTCATGAACTAAAGGCCTCCTTAATTTCCAGTAATATGAAAATAGTAGCATCGTCTAATATATCTATTTAATCGATTACTTTTGAGAGTAGCCTATGAGATATATTACAAAGAAAGGTTGTATCTATCTATTCAAAACTTATTTTTATTGCAAGAATAATCTAGCTAATTAGATGATATTAATCGTTTTCGGGGGATGTATTTCATTTATGGGATAAACAATCTTAAGCCCCCATGTGGTTCAGCTAAAAAATTGAATTAAAATCTAAATCAAAGTCAACAATTAATTTTAATTATACATTTTATAGGATCCACAACTTTTCAATCATAATTTTTATCAAAATCAAACCGTGATTTATTATAGGCTAAAAAGTTGTACAGCCATGGCAATGTGATAATGACCAAGGGATAATATAGCATAGGCCCATATGTGGTGCCATGCACATGGTGAGCAGACCTAATTTCCATTTATTAGTGCCCACAAGAAAAAGAATATTGTACAATTTTTTGGGTTATAGGGGTGACAACTATCTAGTGCTATCAAGAAGTATTATTGGCTCAATAATTGTGTTGCCAACAATATTATTAGGTTTACAAAAAATAAAGTTGATTTAAATTCATGTATAGACAAGGCATGAAAATTATGCTACAAGTTTTGCATTATGCCTATTGTTTCAATTATTAGGCAAAGGGACCAGTTCATGCTATGTTTGTGTGACCTTTTAGCTACTATATATGGAAGCACTATCATGAGTAGGGGGGAGAAGAGGAGGGAGATGGGTAAGTTGTCAATTTTGGTTGATTATGATGTGTTCGATGTTGTAGAGTGAACATGTATCGCTGAGCATTCTTCAATTCTAGAAGAATCAATTAGAATTGTAAACAAATGAGATAGACGCATTCGATTTGCATGTATTAAACACATAGCTAGAGTCTCATCTAAGCAATTTAGGTTCCATAAACAACATTAGATATTGGAGGAGACAAGTTCCATGTTTTACATCAATTGGTTACTTCTTTTTGTTCATCTCGAATTAGCAATACCATACTTGATTTGATCAAAATAAATTTAAAAAAACCTTCCTAAAAACCAAAGAGAACGAGATTAAAATCGTTCTATTGAAAGAGAAGAAAGATGGTGAGTTGTGATGTCCCCATGAGAGCCTGCACAGTTTCTTGCCTGTGGTAGATAGAACAACCTTAAGTTGTCGTTATATTGATTTTTACAACCTTTGCATGAATTTTTTGAGTTATGTTTTCTTTTTTAATTTTAGAGTTATTTTGTCCATCGTAATATTATGCATCCATTATAATTTATTTATTTATTTTTCTTGCATTGAGTGTCGTGAAATATTGGGACAAGTCACTAAGAGAATATTTGAATCTCAATTGTGAGAACAAATTAGCATAGTTAAGGGAGTGGACACCGTTAATAATAGATTTTAGGATTTTACTGCTTGTACATCAAAATTGTACATAAACATTTATCGAAAATAATGTGGAGGGAAAAGATTAGATGAAAATGTTGATTATATTTTAAACTGTGAAATGGTAAAATGTCATGAGGCATTATATAATCTCTTATGTAAATTTTAATGTACGTGTAGCAAAAATCGTTGGATTTTACTTGATGTTGTTGGGGAAGATAATCTTAAGAAATGAGATTGCGTTTCTTTAGAAATGATTACTAATTTACTATGGTTTTCTTCTGGCCAAGTTGATAGAAAAAGTGTGCAAACATAATGAGAATAAGTCATAGAAATTGATTAATTTATGAAGATTATTGGAGAAGGATGTCATTTTCATAAATATATCGGTCGTACTTAAAGAATTAATTAAGTCAAAATTTAGAATGAAGAATTCCGACTTGAAAATACAAGATGAAATAGTATTCTACTATTGATAATGTGAAGTACCTCAAAAGTCATTCTCTAAGTTTAGTCCTTGTGACCTTGTTTGGTTTAAGTCGATAAAAAATTAAGTAAAAAGTAATAATTAATTTTAATTATATATTTTATGAAAATTATAAATTTTCTCAACTTCTCAACTACTAATTTTCATCATTTTTTTAAAATTTATTAAAATTCTAATTTTTAACTAAATCAAACCGGGACTAAATTTTTTAGAGTTCAGAGCTACTTTTGTAGTTTTGTTCCATCCCTCTTTTCCTTATCTTTCATTCCTTTCCTTCTACTTATCCAAACATAAAAATTAGGATTCATTTACTTTCCTCTCTTTAATTTAAAAGAACAATTCACAAATACCCTAAAGAGTTTATTAAATGTATACTTACTTTTACGGGATTGTTTGATAAAGTTTTTGATACAATTAAATAGTTTTTATAAAAATTGATGAACGATGAAACATATAATTGAAAAGTTGATAAAAGCTATAAATCTCATCAAATATGTAGTTAAAAGAATCTTCCAGTGAATCTATATTTTTAAAGAACATATTCTACAATTTAGAGAGTATCTAAAAATTTAAAAGGTGAAAAACATTAAATACTCTAATGAGTTCTTTATATTTAATTAAAATTGCCCCTGTTTGAGGCCCATTTTTTTAAAATTCATTTCCAACAACACATTCTACTATAAAATAATTAAACACGCCTTCCAAAACACATATTCTCTAAAAATTCACTATTCTATAATACATTTTACTCCAAAAAGGGGATCAAACAAGGGCTTTATTTTACTACTCCGAAAAAATATTTGTTTTTTTCTATCTTTTATTTTTACTAACATCCTTCCAAATTGTTATATTATTTTTTTTCATTGAAAATCAAAATACTTTGAATGCATTTAATTATTGAGATTGAGTTTAGCTGTCCAAATTTGAAGAGTTTAACTAACTTTTAAAATTAAATTATTAAGTTAAAGAGTCTCTTAAAGCATAAAAATTAATTGTGGACTTTAACCTAAAATTTTAAACTTTTTCAAAAAAGCACTAATTTTTTTATTCTCAAAATAATATTTTTTTATTTTTATTTATTTACAATAAATTTGTTAACACAATGTTGTTTCACTTTGTAAAATGTTACACGTACTTCACCCACTATAAACCTTCACGAAAACCGCTGCCATTAATTGCAACCATCTACGCCTTTTGAACAAAAACAAAAACAAAATTGTACAAGAAAATTCAAGCGGTTTCAAACCGGATTTCAATATTCAGATCCAATTTAAAGAAAAAAAAAAAGATTTGAAATCGAATTCGCCACCGTCGTCAACAGTGGTGCTAACGCCAAACACTTCAGACCAATTGCAGAAATCGTCATCGCACCATCAGACTACCTTGCTCAAAATTGAATGCATCTTCAATATCTGAATTTGATGGTGAAGGTGAGGGGAAGGGGGGTAGCTGAGTGTTACAGAAGATAAAAGATGGCGGCAATAATGGTGGTGAGTGTTGGTGATCGATGGTTGTCGAGGGTAGCAGTGGTGGTGAGGGTGGGTTGTGGCTCTGTGTGTGTCAGTACATATGAAATATAGAAGAAATAATTGTGGAAATTCAAGTGTTAACAGGGTAGATCATAGATGGTTGAAGTTGGCCGTGGACATAGTTCTATTCGAACTGAACCGAATTTCTGGGTATATATATATATATAGTAAGTAGAATGGTCGGATGCAAATTTAATTATGAAATCAAACTGGTTCAATTAGATACCGTTCCATTTTTTTACCATAACTGAATTTTTTAACATTTACAAAAATACTATATTAATCAAATCAATGATATGTTCAAATCTTAACTCTTATAAAATAACATGATCCAATTTAAAAATATACAAATAAAAAATTGTCTAATAAAATCCTTTCACCAACATATACAAATGATCAAAAAGTAAATAATAATGTTAAAACATCGGTGATCTAGTCGTGACTTGTGAGAAGGGAGCGACTAAAAACGAGAGAAACGGCTAAAACCTAAACGAAACAATGAATGAGTATTAGGTGAATTGTGAAGTGAAGTTAGGAACTTAGGTCTCAACTAAAATTTGTAGTAAAAATAAATAAATAAATAAATTGGACTCAAGCTGAGCTTGGTCCTTGAGAGTTGGAGCATTGGACACTTAACAGATAATTGACAAGTTTATTTAGAAAAAAATAAAATAATGTAGTTTATTCATTATAAAAAAATTAAGGAGCTATTTAGTTCTTCGGTTATTTGTCTATCATTGAGAATTGAACCAAATTCGTCAATTCTCGATTTTAGTACCCATTCGGATATTTAACCTAAAAAGAATCGAATCAAACTGCTTTATTTGATTTGGGTCTGATTAGATTCGAGAGTTTTGTTCAGTCCTACTTGGAGCTTTCTTACACAAATTGGGCCCATCTTAAAGACCTGTTAGGGTCTGCTGTTTATGCCAACCAACTTTCAATTGTTAGGAGAATATTAGGCCCGCCCAAATAGGGAGCATCTAACCTGTTATGCAGGGCCCAAATGGTAACTTATTTACGTGTTATACGAGAACAATCAAGTACAAGATGGTGGACTCTGTACTCATTTCTGGTTTGCTACTTACAATTGAAGATTTCTCAAGCTAGAAATATTTTTTTCAACTTGACTTGGGGCTGGAAAATTCAGTACATATCTAAGATGAAACATTTATTACTACACATTGCCTGTTTACGAGTACTTTGACCCACACACCTGCAGTACTAAACTATTTACGACATGTTCTTTTAGTAAAAAGAATGGAACATGACTTGACAATTATCATGTCTTGTCATGTCCAGTAATACTGCGTAGGGGTACTCAATGTAACCCCGGAAGCTTATGCCACTGCGTAGGTGTTCACCAACAAGCCACAAATAAGACAAATGGCGACATATTCGTTCTAATGATACAGCATACAGAGAACATTCATCAGAGTACAAAATAAGAAATTCATAATGTTTGAAATCATTTCCAGGTTACAATCACGGAACATACAATTCGAGCTACAAAGTGCATCACAATGTCCATTCGAACATATAAAAAATGCGCTATGAATCAAGAATCGAGCAATAAATTCTTCAAAATCTCACTTCTCTTTCATAGAATTCAGAAACTTCAATCAGTTTGTGTCAATCGTACTAGCATTAATAAATAAGCTAAGATTTATCACACGTTTTAGAACGCAAAGAAGAATCATGAATCTAGCTAAAAATGTCTACAAACGATACATACAAACAAGTACCACAGTCGACCAGAGTGGATGGTCTGACAGGAAACTGATGGACCAGACTCGAATACTTTACTATTACAATAATAATCAAATAGCTATTTTATAATCTTCATGATAAATATTTGGTGGGGGTGGGGGTGGGGGTGGGGTGGGGGGTTGTGAAAATACACAAGTTGTTCAACACAAGTAAAATGAAGATAACATACAGATAATTTGTAATTCAAAACTAAATAAAATTTCACTCACTTTTGAAACAAATTATTCTATTAATAAAATAGGTTTAGATATCAAAAATGAATTTGACTGACAAAATTAATAGAGTAAGTTTGAACTTTCCATTTTTATATATCTAAGAAAAAACTTCACAAGAAACATAGTTCACATCATTCAAAGGGTCAAATAATAGCGACTTGGTGCCTTAACCTATTTAAGAATTAGAATAAAACATTATAGAAATATGCAAGAGCATTCATTCAAATTAGCCAAAGGAAAACATAAACGTCGGGATAAAAGAGAACAAGAACCTGCTATGAGGCTACAAAGAGTAACCGAAGAAAAAAGATCACTTTATAGCCGATGCTCCCAGTAAACATGTTCATGCCTTATTGTTTTCCCATTCATACAATTCCAAGAAAATCAAGAACTTGAAAGATCGAATCACTGAATTCTACGAGATAACCTTCATGAGAAACCAACGAAAACCTATAAATGTATTCCTCCTAGAAGTTATTCGAACATTTTTTTCTGTGCAAAGGTCAACTTTGATACTTTCTCATGTTACTTTAAACAATCATGCTACATGTACATCTTTTTTACATTGTGCCATTTGGCGACGCATGATTGGACAGTTTTGAAAACAAACACACTTTCCCTCCTAATACTTTTTGAAATCCAATGGAGTTTACACAAAGATGTCAACCAAATGATGTACACCTAGCATTATTCTACTTTAAAGGGAGAATGCAGTTTAAAAAGAGAAAATTTTGATTTAGTTTTAAAAAGATGTACTTAAGACTACCTCAAAGAGAACAATCAATTGAATCTTGAGTAAAATATAATCCTTCCAATCCTCCTCCAAGTGAAAGGGAAAAAAAGTTGAAAATGAGAACTTGCAAGAAATTACCCATTAGTAATAATCAGGTGCATCCGGGATTCAATCCATCAGAGAGAAAGGCACCCGATCTAAATGGTACAGACCGCACCAAAACACAAATGATCAGCATCCCATTACAGCACAATTGTAAACAAAACTGCCAGATTGCTTTCGGCCAAGCAAAACCCATTGTGGTGGGCCATCACTCAGAACCCATGAATTGACTTCGATATATCCTTGACCGACGGTCCGAGGCCCTCCAATTACAATAAGCCTATCGCCACATGCCCTAAACGCCAAACCCCAACCATTCATAGAATCAGCACGTTCTGGCAATCTTCCTACGGTAGTCCACACTTTATTATTCTTGTCATATTTTCGCAGTGCCGTGTCAGCATAATCGGCAGCATACAATTCATTATTTACAACAGCAATCAATGGTGGTGCTTCAGCCGTAGCAGGAACATTGAATTCCCTGGCCCCATCAGTCCGCACTGGGGACATGTTAGGTATTTCAGTCCAAGTTTCGGTTTCCAAATCATATTCCTCTCCACATGTGAGAAGCTTCGACTCTGTTCCTCCAATTCCTCCAATCACATAAAACTTTCCATCCATGAACACCCCAGAACACTTCTTCCTCGGTTTCTTCATGCTTGGAAGTGTCTTCCAAATTCCCAACTCAGAATTATAGAGCTCTGCGGAACTGAGGATGGTGCCATGTGAGTTGACACCACCAGCTAATATTGCGATCTCCCCGAGGCTGGCAGATCCAAACAAACACCTAGGCTCATTCATGTTTGTTCCCAACGACCACGTGTTGGTCAACAAACTATACCGGTAAGTGATATGAGACATGAGATCCCGCCCGAAAACAAGAAGCTCAGTGCCAACAGCCAAAGATTCCTTATCTGCACGCCTGAAACAGTCATTAGAATTCATACTTGGTAAATGCATCCAGCGGCGCCGACTCGGGTCAAAGGCTTCCCATTCGAGAAGACGATAGGAAAAATAAATCCAGTGCTCGACCACACCATTTAGCCTCCTCAATCTATAGAGCTCGCCGCTTCTAACAAGTGAACGAAAGCTACTGTTTAGAGATGCAATAGCACCATAATCAGCTCTCGAGGACCAAATTAGACAGCTAATAGAGTTGTCACGACCAATAGCAGCAATCAATGAACTCAAATCAGAATCAGGATTTTTTCCTGTATGCCGCTTATTACCAGATTGCTCAGAAGCAGACGTTAAAAACCCACCGATCGATAAAGACGTATCTACAAAGATTCCCGATTTCTTAGACACCTTTTTGACAACAACTTCTTTCTCTCCATCTGTTTCCAAAGGTCGCTTCCCGTGCTGAACCTCAATTTTTTCCAGCCGGTGATTCATGCAAAGCCAATTGCTTTCTTGTTCACAGGTCCTGGAATAGTCCCTCGAGACCAAACAAACCCGGTCGTCCACCATCTCCACCTGATTTGACAACAAAATAAGCACCTCTTGTTTATCAAAACCACTCCAAATCCTTGTTTCTTGGACAACTGCAATCTACTGATAAAAATAGATAACCATATATCCAAAATCCCAGATGCAGAAAAAGTAATTGTCAAGTTGCGGAAAAGAACATATGTGAAAAACAACTTATCCACTGATAAAATCGAAAAACTCAGGAAAATTATTCATCTATACGGGGTTGTTCATTGCTTCCAGTTAACCAAGGAAATTTTTATTCAGCTAAAAAAAAAAAAAACCACAAAAAAAAACACAAAAATTCACATCAGTTATGGTTTCTGATCCAAATTCAATATGACTATTAGACTAGATCAACAGGTTATCAATAAAAAAACTGTCCTCGACTATATATTAAAACTAAATTAGCAAAAGAACTTCTGAAACAACAGTACTCATGAATCGGCAGAGAAAACCAGATTAAAAAACACCATAAAATCAAATATTTTGATAAAATAGAACAAGAAAATTCCACGAAGGAGCCTAGATCTCTAAAATTCAGATCAAACAATAACCCAGCTGCGAAAATATTGCTTTAATCAATAAAATAATTCAATATTCAGATTAGATCCGCCTATACTCTTTTAAGATAAAAACTCAATCACTGTTTAGCATCAAGAGAATAACAAGAAAGCAAACAGAATAAACAAAAACATCAAATGGAAAGGAACAAAAAAAAGAAAAACAGAAATCATGATGATTAATAATAATAATAATAAAATTAATAATAGATGGGACTTACATATAATGGATAAGAAGATGCAAAAGGAGAACTTGATTGAAATTATATGAACAGAACAACTCCTTCTCTCTCTCTCCCGACACTTTTATATATATGTATTCATGTAACTTCCAGTATATAATTATGTATAATTTGTGTTTGTGTGTGTGTGAATTCTTGTTTTTCTTAGGAGAAATCCTTTGGATTCTCTCTGTAAATCTAAGCAAAGGCTTTGGGGCGTAATATTTGAAGGGACGCCCTTTTATCTCTCTTACTCCACCTCTTTGCTCTCTTTCTTTTCTTTACAAGTTATTTTTCTAAAAAAATTAAATTTTATTTAAAAGAATCATATTCGATTAACTAAGCAACTTAGAAATAATTTTCCGAAGAATGCTTCTTCTGTAAAGTAAATATGAATTTCAAATGCAAAAAGCTGTTGTTAAAGAAGATCCATCTAGACAAAGGTATAGGTCTATGGGGAGTCGTAGAAGAAAATATATGATACGCAAATTATCAATTAACTTAATTATTGTAGCTGATCACTGTATACTCTTGAAAATTTTGAAACTATTGAAGATTTGAGATAATGAAGTGGTGGATGTTGAGATGGCAAATCATTTACAGATGTAGATGTTAAAAGTTAAGGTTTTTCCTCTTTTGACAGAGGAAATTCGAGAATTAGGATTGTGCATCGACAACACGTGTTTTGAAAGGATTAAAAAGTGAAGTCGATCAAGAATACTCGTATCTTATTAGAGAACTTTTTTCTTGAAAAATAAAATGGTTTCTATTTTTTCCTTGAAAATTTAAAATGTTAATACAAATGCTAATGTAGATTTCTTTTGTAGTCACCTAGTGGGATTCATTTGAAGCGGCGAACCGTGGGGAAAAGTGAAATTATTGTAAGAAGAGGAAAGTTCAATAGAAATCCAATTGTTGATTGAAAATATTGAAATTTTTAATTACACAGTTTATTATTGTTAAATCAATTATTAATTTCGAGATTTGACTTTAGAAAAATCACTTAATTCTTTTAATAATAATAATAAACAATGGAGAATAGACAGATTATTTGATTAATAGATTAAAGAAGATTATTATATAATTGAAGACCAAAGTAAATTCAAATTTGGCTCAAACTTGTTGATGAGAACCGCATTGTGGATAACAGAACAAAAACAGTGCGAAGACCAAAAGTTAGGCAAAATCTAGAATTAAGATTGATATTCATTGAATTTTATGTTTTCATCCTTTATCAATGTGAAAGGTCAAGCAACGTGCTCAACTTTATCAAAGAAAGAAAAATTCTCTTCGATATAAGATTCTAGTAAAAATATCATTCGTCAATTTCGAACCAATAGTTCAACAGCCACGTGATCCACCACTAGGGCTGACTTGATTAAAGTTCGCCACACTTGATTATGTTTTTGAAAAAATTGATATCATAAAAATATTTTCTTCTTTATATTCGACGTCAATAATGATGTAAATATTGTGAAACTTTATGGATTATCATAACAAGGAATTAGTTTTATTTTTAGTATCAATATTGGACCAAGTCGACCAGTTTAACAAGAAAAATTAGGGACCAATCCCAAAATTGGTTCGTTGATACATAAAAATTGAAAATAAAACCTCCGATAAAATTTGCTAGTTCACTTTATTTTTTAATTTTTTTTAATTTAGGTATCACTATTTCAATAATCGATTTGACTTTTGACACTTGATGGTTTATCGTTTCCGTATCAATACCCGAGATATAGATTTGATCTTTAACATTTGACGCTTTATCTTTTTTGGATCGAAACCCGAGAAGGTGTTTAAAACGTTGGGCATGGAAGAATTTGGTATATATATTCCTTCTTCCTTTCTCTTTTTTGGGTTTGTCAAAGTCTAATTAGATAAACTTTACTTTGAATTGTGCATGAATTCTCAATAATCATTTCAACTTTAATTACACACACTTCTATCTCTATACGGTATGCTTCCAACTTTCTGGCCTAATCACCTTCGAGATAATCATCACATCCATTTAACTTTTGGACCAAGCTACACATTCTATAAAAAATAACTACTTAAAACAATATTTTTTTTTTCAAAAAAATGACCACCAAACATTGACTAAGTTAAACAGACATGCTTTTTGACACGATCAACGAAATAATAGTCATGAGATGATTGATCCGTTTAACCCTATTATATTAAAAGATTTAAAATGGATTTGCTATTAACGCGTCATATGCTTTCAAAAGCCGAACAATGGCCATCTTCTCTATCATTTTCTCTCGACCTGATAGTAAAATACAAGGAAAATGCTGAACGCCCCTCAATCATCGGGACATAAAGTTGGCGCCTCCTATTGGAGGCTCCAATAGGGCCCTTGTTTATGCCCCGATCCAATGACCGGGGCATAAAGCAAGGCTCGAGATACAACTCAATTCCCTAACTAAATGTTGTACTTGTGGACTACTCATAGATTAAAGGGTTCTTCAATTCAAACAGAAACAAAAGTGGACTATAGTAAAAAATAAATGGGTAATTAGCGCAAAACGTCCCTATCTTTACACGGTTTTGTGCAAAACGTCTTCACCTTTCGTTTCTTGGTGCAAAATGTCCTTACCTTTCCAATTTCTAGTGTGAAACGTCATTTTAACCATTTTACCCTTCTATTGAAATAAAACAAACACAAAAGAAAAAAAAAATAAAGAATAATTTTCATTCTTATTCTTAAACTTCTAAAAAATGCAAATCAATCCAAAACTTATAAAAATATTAA
>CAIGRQ010023623.1:0-22137 GCA_903798375.1 Fraxinus sp. D2006-0159 | reverse complement strand
CAATTTTTACGCAATTCCAAAATGTCACAAAATGTCATTTTTAATTTTGTGGATCACTTACTCAATTACGATAACTGTGTAAAAAAAATAATAATAAAATATTCTACCGCAACGTTTAAAAACCGCTGCAAAATGGGGTCTACCGCAACGTTTAAAAAACGTTGCAAAAAATGTCTACCGCAATGTTTAAAAAACACTCCAAAAGAGTCTACCACAACGTTTAAAAAATGCTACAAAAGGGGGTCTACCGTAACGTTGAAAAAATACTACAAAAGGGGGGTCTACCGCAACGTTTAAAAAACGCTGTAAAAAGTCTCCCCTCAACGGCAACACCGACCTCTGCAACACTTGGAAAAACGCTGCAAAAGGTCTTTTGCAACCTTTTTTGGCCGCTGCAAAAGCCCTTTTTTGGTGTAATGATATCCAAACGTTATAATCTCCACCTTGTTAAATTAGAGACCAATCTTAGATGGATATCTAGTTAGTGGAATGATGGATGAAACAATTGTATTGTTTATCTTACTCCTTTTTAGATAGGTCGTGTTGTATCACATTCGAATTTTGTATTGATTCAAAAATTTATAATGAAATTATCAATTTTTATGCAATTCCAAAATGTCATTTTTAATTTTGTGGATCAATTACTCAATTACGATAACTGTAAAAAAAATAAATAAATAAAATATTCTACCGCAACGTTTAAAAACCGCTGCAAAATGGGGTCTACCGCAACGTTTAAAAAACGTTGCAAAAAATGTCTACGGCAATGTTTAAAAAACACTCCAAAAGAGTCTACCACAACGTTTAAAAAACGCTACAAAAGGGGGTCTACCGTAACGTTGAAAAAATACTACAAAAGGGGGTCTACCGCAACGTTTAAAAAACGCTGTAAAAAGTCTCCCCTCAACGGCAACACCGACCTCTGCAACACTTGGAAAAACGCTGCAAAAGATCTTTTGCAACCTTTTTTGGCCGCTGCAAAAGCCCTTTTTTGGTGTAATGATATCCAAACGTTATAATCTCCACCTTGTAAAATTAGAGACCAATCTTAGATGGATTCAAACATACTTAACTTCATTTTCTCTTATTACCTATTTAAAAACACAGAGTTAGAAAGTTTCCAAAACATAGCTCCACTGATTTTCTACAAGTTGTAATTCATTTATTAATCTCATCAGCCACATACCTTCCTTCATTGCCTTAGTGGCAGCAATATATTCAGCCTCAGTGGAAGATAAGGCAACAATTTTTTGAAGTTGTTACTTCCAACTAATGCAAGTAATGTTTAACACATAAAAATATGCAGAGGTGGATCTCATATTATCAGAATTCCCAGCAAAATATTAATCTACATAATCTTTCAATTTAAGTCCAATTTTATCAGTTTTAAACATAAGTCCTAGATTCTGAGTTCCTTTTAGATATCTTATTAGGTTTTTCATAGCTTCCCAATGAAGCTCACCTGGGTTAATCTACTTAGGACACTCACAACAAAAGCAATATCAAGCCTAGAACACACCATGACATACCTAACATCATTGGCATAAGGAACATTTAACATTTTTTTCCTTTCATCTTCAGTTTTAGGTGAATGTTCAACAGACAATTT
This sequence comes from Fraxinus sp. D2006-0159, assembly GCA_903798375.1. Taxonomy (NCBI): domain Eukaryota; kingdom Viridiplantae; phylum Streptophyta; class Magnoliopsida; order Lamiales; family Oleaceae; genus Fraxinus; species Fraxinus sp. D2006-0159. The sequence goes on along the minus strand of CAIGRQ010023623.1, from coordinate 20,528 downwards.
CACACTTCCAGTTAAAGGCGAACTAACAGGTTTTGAATCATGTAAAGAAAATATTTTAACTTTTTTTTCAATGTAAGCGGTTTTTCGGTTAAAAACAATATTCCACTAAGCCTATCCCTTTTTATTTCCATACCAATAATCTTTCTAGCATGTCCTAAATCTTTCATCTCAAACTCAAGTTTCAATTTTTGTTTTATAGCATTTATAGTAACAGAATTATGATCAGCTAATAACATATCATCAACTACAATAACATGTATAAGATTCAAATTTTCCATCATTTTTGAAATAAGAACAGGGATCAAAATCAGATTTTTTTGAACTTCAAACTTTGTATAAAGGAATCAAACTTTTTGTACTATTACCTTGGAACTTGTTTTAGGCCATACAAGGATTTATTCAAAAGACATGCCAAATGTTCTTTACCTTTAACCTGGAAACCTTTAGGTTGAGCCATATATATGGTTTCATCTAAAGAACCATACAAAAAACAGTTTTCACATCAAGTTGCTCCAGTTCCAAATCAAATTGAGCAACAAGGGCAAGTAAGATTCGGTATACTTTACCAAAGGTGAAAAAATCTCAGTGAAATCTATGCCTCCCTTTGTATGAAACCCTTAGCTACAAGTCTAGCTTTGTATATCTTATCATTTGATTTAAATTCACCCTCTTTAATTTTGTAAACTTACTTACAATCTATCAGTTTACCATCCTTGGGTTTTTCAACTAAGTTCCAGGTTTTATTCTTATGAAGAGAACTCATTTCTTCATTCATGGCTTCAACCCATTTAGTAGAATCTTCATAGGCAACAACCTCTTCATAGGACTCAGGTTCAGAAGCAAGAGAATCAAATTCAGTCTGAGCACGCACACAATCAGCATATTGGTATCTAGAAGGAGGTCTAATTTGCTTTATTTCTCTATCTCTAGTTAACTGATAATTTTGCAAGTCATGGGCAGACTCAATCACTTGATTATTATCAGAAATTTCCTCATCAGTAATTAACTGAGGCTTAGTATGAGGTGTCTCCACCTCAATTTGTATCTGCACATAATCATATTAATTACTAAAATCAATTTCAATGTTGGCAAAATCCTTTTTCAATGATCTTTTCTACAGATTTATCACTAAGACAAGGAAAAACATCTTCATTAAACACAACAGATTTGCTTATAATCAATTTATATCCCTAAGTTCTTTAACCCAAAGTCTGTAGCCTTTTATACATTCACCATGGCCTAAGAAAGCACACTTCTGAGACTTGGGATCAAGTTTAGACTCAGTTTGATGAGCATAGGCTACACATCCAAAGGTTTTAAGATGTTAATAGTCAGGAACAGATCCTAACCAAACTTGTTCAGGAACCTTATAGCCTAAAGAACTAGATGTGCATCTATTAATCAAATAGCAGGCAGTTTTCACTGCCTCTCCCCGAAAAATCTTTGGCAAACCTAAACTAATTAGCATGCATCTAGTCTTTCAAGAAGAGTTTTGTTCATCCTCTCAGCAATCCCATTTTGCTGAGGGGTACAAGTCATAGTTTTATGTTTTAATATACCTTGACTACTACAGTAATTATCAAATTCAGTATTGCAGAATTCGAAGTCATTGTCAGTTTTTAGAACTTTAATATTCGTACATGTCTAATTTTCTATCAAGGTTTTCCAATCCTTAAAGTAAGGAAAGTATCTGACTTTGATCTTAATAAGAAAATTCAGACTTTTCTCCAAAAATCATCAACAGTAAGAAGATAATATCTGAATCCTGAAGCTATAGAAGTAGGAGCAGAACCCCAAAGGTCACTATATATATATTCAAAGATATTTTGTGACTTATGTAAACCAGTTTTAAAAGGCAATTTGTTATATTTTCCCATTATACAGTATTCACAGAAAGTTAATTTCTGAACACTGTCACTTCCAAAGGCACTAACCTTTGAAAGATACTTTAAACCCTTCTCACTAAGATGACCTAACATTTTATGCTTCAATTCGGATTTATCAAAGTTCACAGAGTTGTTCATTAAAACAGACTCAGGTTTTATGGTATAAATACAATTTATCTTGGATGAACTGACAATAAGTCTGTGTTTCTTGATTATATTGGTTAGACCCTTCTTTTTTTTAATTTGATAACCTTCATTATCAAGAACCCCTAAGGAAATCAGATTTCTCTTAAGAGCAGGAACATACCTAATGTGATTCAGCCTTAAGACCTGACCATTTTCCAATTTTAGAACAATGTTACTAATTCCTTTTATGGGACAAGACTCATTGTTTCCTAGTTTCACAAAACCATTATTCAAATTTGTGAAGTCAGAGAACCAATAAATATTAGAACTCATATGGAAGGAGCAACCAGAGTCCAAAACCTAATTCTGATTAGTATTCTCCACAGAGGAGACATAGGCCACTCCAATATCAGCATTGGATTCATTATAGAAAGTAGCAATGGCTGAATTACCATTCTCATTATTTGATCCACTTCCTAGGTCATTAGCTTTCTTAAAACAATCTTTTATAAGATGTTCTACCTTCCCACAACAGTAACATTTTCTGTTTTTAGTCTTCTCTTTATATACTTTCTTATCTTTTTCTTTATTATTCCCCCATTTCTTCTTTTGGAAATTTTTATTCTTGTTAAAATTGGCTCAGAGTTGCTCAGACCTTTTGTAGACGATTTAGGATTGGATAAGACTCTCTCTACATGCATGGCTTCCTTATGTTCAGATTTGAGCTCTAAGTCTCTATTCCTCAAGGAATAAAAGGGCTTTCATTTTCTGACTCTAGACACTAAAGTTTCCTTTGCCATCCCAATTTTGAACATCAATTTTAGTGATCATGCTGTGCAGATGTGTTAAAATAGTGTCCAGCAAAGAAGACAAGCAAGAAACAACAAATTGTTCCAATTCAAGGAAATCAATTACAATAAGAGTGTACAGCCAAAGTGTTTACACATAGTAAACAACAATAAGCAATTCAGGTTATAATATCAATAATGTATACACAGAGTACATATATACAGAGTGAGAATTATTTTCATATCCTAAAATTCACAGCAGCCCAATAGCAATTTATGATTATCAGTTCAAGAAATCAAAGAATCACAATATATACACCAAGTATATTTACAGTCAGATAATCAAGAACCCTAAATAGACTTCTTAAACCGTACCATGATTCTCTCAGATTCTAGGGGTCTCACAGGGAACCCTAGTCAAAGGTAAATCAAGGGGGTTTGAGCAAGTCCATAAGATGGTAACTCGAGAGGCTTAGGTTTTATAGAAAACAACAACTATAAAGTTTTGAAAAAAAAGGTTACCAAAGCTGCAAGTAGGAGTGGAGTAATCAAGAAATACCAAGATCGAAATAGGATTTCAAACGAAGGGTCTTTTTTACTGTAGGACAACACAGAAACTATTAGATCTCAACTTTTCAAGAACTAGAAGAGTCACAAGAATATATCGTGAGAGAGTAATATTTTTAAGAAAGCTCTGATAACATTGTTGGTCCCAGTCATTTAGATTTAACTTGTGATTCAACCATTTTAAACCAATATACACAAAGTAAATGCAAAAAAATAAAGAGAACACAAAGAATTTTTAGCCCAAGGCCCTGGAGGTTCAGCGACCACTTTTAACGCATAGTCCTCCGTTAAACATCCGTTAGATATAACTCGAATCCACTAATAATGTCCCAAATCATGCAAAATAGAGTTATAGAAGAACAAGAATGTTTGAACTCAAGAACACAGATCAAAATCCTCAAAAATACAGAATAATCTCACTAAGAGATTAACTAGAACACTCTCTATCTAATTACATGAAAATCACTCAGAAATTTCCTCACAATATTACAGATTAATCACAAAGAACAGATCGCATTCGAGAGAATAGAACTAGGGTTTCGTAGAAGATGAAGACTGAGAGCCCAAGAGTCCACAAAACTATTTATATGAAATAGCTCAATAACTTGATCCAATGGCCAGAAAGCATCCAAGTGTCACTCATCGATAAAAACTGTGTTTTGATAAACCAACAGGCAAGTCTGGAGTTTTCCATTAGCTAGGCCAGACCGGGTTTTGGGCTCACACATCAATTGGGCTTAAGATCATAATTGGGCTCATTAATACAGCATATCCAAACCTTACATTCTTTTAGATTGTTCAAGAATTGCTTGTGAAAATTGAAATAGTTGCTTACTATATTGATTAGCTTGAGACTGTTCTGCATTTCATGATGGCAGGCAAGTTGAAAAATATTTACCTGACTTTTGTTAATATATCACCACGATTTTATCCTTTATTAATCTTTCTCTATTGCACCATTCAACACTATTGAATCTTTCTTACAAAGCGTGTCAATATAGGATTTCAACATATGATGAATGCCATTTTCATGTAACTTTTTCTAGACTTTTAGCTAAACAATTTTGATTTGACACTGGACAATTTCTACATGAGATTGTCACTATATATATTGTCACAAATAAGGCATCGCGAACTTTTAGGTATTGTGATTTTGGATTGTTAGTTTCAAAAGTAAGGCTTTGGATCTTAACTTATTTAAATCTATGAAATTGAATTCCTATATTGACATAAAATGTTTATGGTGGGTATTAAAAGTGTACACAACTTTCATATGACAAAGATGAATATTAAATGGTTTGATGATTTTGCCCTCTAGCTCTAAATCACGTAAAATTAACATGCGAAGTCAACATTCATTGATAGTTTCCATTTAGTAGGATCCAAATTCAGATATTTAATTAGATTAGGACCAAAACCTCATTTTTGAATGTTAAGGACTCGAAATTACAATAATTAAAACGTTAAGCTGTACCACTGGGGATTCATATTCACATATATCGATATGTTGAATGTAAGTGTCCAAAACTATAATAATTAAGTTTTTGTTTGGCCACATTCTTTAAAAACTCTTTTTTTTTTTTTTCTCAAATTCATTTCTAATTACACATTCTCAAATTAGAATAATTTTACACGTAAATCCAAAAGAAAAAAAAAAATCATACTTTCTAACTATACATTATCTGAAAAATAAAAATTACAAAATTCATTTTCCCCAAAAATAGGCTCATAGCCTTGAAAAAGTTGGGAAGCACGACGTTAATTTTTCCCTTTTATATATAATGACAACTTAATTAATATAATTTTGCAAACGGATTATACATATATTAAATGCACATAAATGGTGTCAAATCATGGTTAAAGTCTTAAACAACGTCAAATTGCAAAGCTTTAATGGTCAATGCCGTTAATCATGGAGTCCTTATAATGCTTAATAGTCTCATTCTCTAGAAGAAGACATACGTAATGCGCATTACACTCCCATTAATTGTAAAATTTATCTGCTTCTACTTGTCCATAATTATGCGGCCAAAACCATTAGGAGGCGTTTGGTATACATATGATTAGTGACACTGGATTACAATAATGAAAAATTGAATTAATGTGCATTTTTATAGTATGGCGTTTGGTGCTATACCATATTAGAAACATGTCTAAGTATCGAAAAAGAGATAAATTACGATGATATTATTTTCTTATTATTAAAAAAAATCTTTACGAATAAGTTTTGGATAACATAATTTTAAGTAAAGGTAATGTTTTTTTATAAATAGTTTTCTAGTAACTTTTTTATTTCTTTAACTTTGATTAGCAAAATGGTTATATTTATTTTAAAAATTATTTATAAATACGTGAATTTACTTTTCTGTTAATGTATTCATTTACACGTAGTTAAATTTATTTTTGTCTTTAAACATGTTGAATAACTTATATAATAATAATGAAAATAATAAATACGTCTTTTTAACTTTGATTAGTGAAAAAATGAATATACTTTAAAACAAATTTACATAGTTCAATTCAACTAATTCTTTTTTATTATTATTATTATTACTCAAGACATGGCGAATGAAATAATCCAATCTAAACTCATTTCATTAAACGCGCATTGATTAATTTAATTCGAATTTCATTTGCGCAAAACAAGAAATATAATTAAATTAATTCTTATAAAAGCTAATCAATTCTTAAGAATGAAGTTGGATAGCTTAAAAGTTTTTCCAAACAAAAGCATAATCTTAACTTGATGGAATGCCCTTTATTCGTGGAGAACTAACAATTTAATAGCAACATAAGAAACAGACTAATTTTACCTGAAGATTTTCTTTTCTCTTCATTCAATTTTTGAATGCAAGAAGCTACATGTATGTATACCCTAATTATGTATGCATGCAGAATCCCCTGTCAATGCATAGGGCAGGTATGCTCCTAATTTGGGAACTGAATGAACAAAAGTATTATCTGCTAAACCTTCTTGATCTTATAGTAATTTAACCCGGGAAGTATATATATATTCAAGTTAGTGATGTTAAGAAGAATCTCCACCGCAAACTGAGAGAAAATCTATAAACGATACTGCAGTATCAACCTTGGTTTGATTTTGAACTGCTGCAGGCTCCTGTTCTACTTCATCGTCGTCGAATTTCCTAGCATGGTCTATCACTTCACTCCGGTTTGAGTTATCAGTATTCACTTGGAGAAAGTCATAGAATTCTACCGCTTGTTTACTTCTATCTGCAATCACAAGATTATATTGATGAGTTTATTTAGTGTGATGCAATCAATTCTCTCAAAAAGTCGTAATTCGTACCAGAGAGGTGCGATCGAGTTCTTTATAGACCAAGAATAATATAACATGATCAAATTATTTAAACATTTACTAAGGCGAAGAAAACGCGAGTTAATTTTATACTTGATATCACTAACTTACCTTCATCTATATTCATGTGAAGAACCATATTGTCCAAATGAAGCTCCTTCCGGCATATGGGTTGATTGTACGTTAAATGGTGCTCGAATCTCGGATAACATTTCTCTACAAAAGGATTAAACCTTAAATTTTTGTCACTGAAAACTGGGGTATCCTGATTTGATGAGGACTTTTGATCATTTTTTAAAGCTTGTGATGCCCTTTTTGCGTAAATTTTCGACCTTTCTCTGCATTTTCGAGCCATGATAACATGCCAGTGATTCTTCACAGCATTATCAGTACGTCCGGGGAAGAGTCGAGCAATTATAGCCCATCGATTCCCATGAATTCGGTGGCAAGCAAGAAGCCTCTCTTCTTCCTCTTCTGTGAAAGGGCTCCGGTTAATTCTTGGATCCAACTGATTGAACCACCTCAACCTACAACTCTTCCCTGATAAAATTAATTTAATATTAATTTCTTTACATGCAGTCTACAAATTCATGTCCAATATATTAATAATTAATTTATGTACTACATTTTATCTTCGTTTTCTTAACAAAACATATCATATAAAGTGGTTAAATCTTTCTTTAGAAATCTCACCAACACAGGATGAAGGGAGAAAATATGCTAACAAGAAACACAAAATCTAATTTAAGTTTTATCCAAATTAATATTAAAGAATATTATGTCTCTTTACCCAATCCACCAGGTGGTCTATTTATTATTACTAGATTTAGGAGGGATACATACGCTTTAGATATTTCGATGAACCGTATATTTAATTTTAGGGTTTGTCATCCATTATTTTTGCACTTAGAAGAAAGAAATACAGGGTGGGGTGAAGAAAGAAAGATCCATTATCAAGGGATGGATCTGAAAATTTATATCAACATAAAACCCTAAGAAAATAATTTATTTTCCCTTCAGTTTCAATATGTATTTTAATTATCCATTACTAGGGTGGGGTGAATATGTAGATGGATGCAATAATTTCACCTGATCTTCCCTGTAGCTTTTCAGCTATGGCATTCCAGTTATGTGGTCCATATCGTTCGACCAATTCTCGAAGCTTCTCATCCTCAGCTGGTCTCCAGTGCCCTCTGCTGCACATCTGCTCCGCGATAAATATCCAAATAAATATAGAACAAGATCACTCACTATCTTCAAACCTCTAATTCTTATCCTATTCTTACCTTGCACAAAACAGATCGAGGATGATATATGGTATCACATATATGTTTTATCTGAAGAATCGAAAAGAAAAATTTTGCAGCTGGAGGTGGAGGTGGAGGTGGAGAAGACAAGGAGAGAACAAAGTGCGTGTTAAGAGAGAACTTAAGGGGAAGATAAGAAAGTGTTTTCCGTTAGAAAGTGAGAGGATTTGGACATACCAGCACCTCTTATTGATGCAACGTCTACCCTAACATTATAATCACTTATAAGTAATTATACAACGTATATATAAGGTTTATGAGAGAGAAAAGGTTGCTTGGTGGTGTTGAATTTCGTTCTCCTTTCAACATCTTTCTGAAATTCCAACCTACAATACCCACCTAGCAGCAATTTTTATTTTTTTTTCTTTTCTTTTAACTGTATAGTACACATTTATATGCAATAAAATCGATTCCAGTCGAAGTGAGTTGAGTCCTTTGTATACCTTACTACTTTTCGTCCACGACTCATGGCGATGCCAAATATCACCAATATTACTTATTTAAGAAACAAAATTTTAAGAGGGAAAAGTTTGGTATTGTCGTTAGACCTTAGTGAAGAAGAAGAGGGAGGTTTAGATCTTGATCACCTTTCCAAGACCTAACTAAAAATTGGCCTATGATCTCTTAACTGCACGAGATTTAAGAATGTCTTTGTTTGGTTAAACTGTCAATTAGAATTATGTGTTGTAATCTTTATTAAAAAATCTAGTACTGTTGTACCTCTTTGAGGAACGAGCTATTCGTGGACTTTTACCAGATTATTATTCAGAAAACTGAGAAGTGATCTCATAATATGTATTATGCATCATGTACTGTAACAAAGTTAGGCTAAATTTTTATTCATAATTAGATTATTTTACTTTTTTTTTTTTTTGAAACAAAAGTGTGCATCTTATTAGATTTTTGACAATTTATTATGCTAAATTGTTGGATTATACACTTCAATTTATTAAAAGTGATACGATACAAAAGTTATGGAGCTTTATTTTTCTAATTTTTGTAGTGAAAAATATTTTACCAACTCTTTGGATAAGTAGATATATATTGCAAGGTAAACAAACTAAGGGAAGTTAATATTAAATTTCTAATTCTTGTAAAAATAATAAATCATGGCCATCCCCAAGTGGTTATCTCCTCATCTATCCAATCACCCGGATTTTGACACGTCACTACATTACCTTCGAATAACAAATAACAACATGCCACACAATATATTACAAGTGACCGACGTCATATTTGGAATGACATATTGTTATTTTCTATTTGATGTAATATATCAAATTAAGGGACGATCATTTGGGAATAACATATCTCAACTTTTAGTTAAGTAATTTATTTTGATAATTAATTGTAACTAACCATTCTTTTAAGTGCTTGTTTGATAAAATTGTACTAAAATTTTATCATTTTTTAACTTGTTAACCTTCAATATTAACCACATAATTCATGACACATACAACTTTTCAACCACATTTCATCAACTTTTAATAAAATTTACTAAAACTTCTAAGATTTGTCAATCCACCCCCAAATATATATCATCCATACAAGAAAAATAAAGAGAAAATCTTGGAGAGCAAATTCATTAACGCTACCTATATATTAATGGTCATAACTGTTGGAAAGAACAGTCTACTATGTTCTCAACATCCAAAAACTACCAAAGGAAACTGTATTTATTTGCACTCATTTAATTATATTGGACTTAAGACTTCTTTTGACTGTTGGCCTACCATTCTCTTATTTCATTTTTATATTATTTTTTTTTAAAGAAGATGCCATACATAGACTGACTCTATTTTTCACCTACCATTTGTACACATGATATATCCTACTTGGGAGACTGTTAACTGTCATTTCTAAACTGCTGCCGTTTACTTCAACTAACAGATACATTGCAATTCTAGGAAGTCGATGGATTTTGCTTTTTTTAATGTTCTTTTTTATTATTTTATTGGAATAGGAGCATTTGTTATTACAATATAGTTTAGGGCATTATTTGCAATTTCTTAACGATTCATCCTAGGGTTTCTTGTGTTCTGAACTGGGGTTCATTATTCTTGATATTGTTTATAAAATAAAACTGATTTTTTTGGTAGAAAATCACGATCCAACACTTGAATAATGTTCAAAGTACCGTGACTATTCAAAAAAAAAATAACAAATTAAAGTTCAATGACGGTTGGAAACAGAGCAAGTGTCTTGGGAAAAGCACGGTAACCATTGAAATTTTTAACCTAATTTCAATTATTCGGTATTCTTAATGAATCGAAGAATATCATGATGCTCAAATTTCGGTATTCTAATCGAATCAATGAATTTTCAGTGTGCTAATAATATTGGTGAATAATGGAAGGTAAACATGAATGTAGATGTTAAGATGGATGTGCACATATGCACTTGATTCACATAGTTTATCAATTGTAGAGACTATTATAGAAAAATCTTCATGTGCACCATGAGAAATTGATTGTGGAATTTTAAATAGCATGCATCAATAGAACAATATCAGCTGACTTTCAAGAATTACCAGAGACGTACGTTTATGACGCTATAAATTATGCCCCAAAGAAAAAATAAAAATAAAAAAATCCTCAAACCATACTGTCTCAACTCTCATACATGGATCAGACTTCTTGACTGTTCACCAGCTTTACCTACTTCCTTGCTGATTATCATTAATTCTTCTGATACCCACAGAAGACTAATCTTCATTTTTTCAGTAAAAAATATAGCTATAAAGGATTTACTCACAAGTGTACATTGACACTTTCTTTTACAGTAAATATTTATTGATGTTGTTTTAAAATTTTGCATCATAAATCTGATCTAGAGAATATAATCTAGCAATTAACTTCTAACATGTGCATGTTCGATATGTACGTAGTATCGCATAGTACATAATGGATAGTATAATGAACAAATTTTAGTATTTAGCTTCCATGGGACAGAATTTTTATCGAGTTGTTAGACATTAGGATAAAGGAATTTCTGAGTCAAGAAGTTATCTGAACTTCTCAACTGCTGAACTAAACCTCTGAAAGCTAACAGCTGAACCATTTGTATTAGTTTTCTTAATTTCAAGCTAAGTGTACAACTACCTCATGACCTATAAATGACATGTTACTCCCACCATCAGCGTCTCATGTTATCATATTTTTTCTTCTTAATATTAACATCAGCTATTTACGCCAAGTGTTCCGGCGCCTCATTATATGTTGCACAAAGGTTTTTCAAGAGAATTTAGAAAATAAGATGTAAATTATTAATGTAGTTTGAGTATAACTTACTTTTGAGGTTGTGGATAGTAGGTACAAGACAAGGATATATGTCCCTGTTGGCATGGATACATTCCTTTAGGAGAATTTTTATACTAACTCTGATGGAATATAGCACCTTTGCATTGCCAACTTGACTTTAATTATATATATATATATATAAAGTTTTTGACAATTTGTTGTCTTGTTTTTCTTTCGATACCAAAGCAGAATAGAGCGATCCACGAACTCACTCAATATTAGTTGATTGTATACCCTCTTTTATTTCATCAGCTATTCGTGGTGATTGACCTTAAATGAGGATTTCTCTTTGGCCTTCAAAAACAGAAAAGTTTTTTGACAGTTCTCTATAAGATTATATAATGAGTTGAAAAGATGCACTAGCCATGCCTTTCGGCTCAAGCGTTGAATAGCACAACAAACTTACAAGTCCATGATGATGTTCACATTTTGCGGCCTTTAAAATTGACCAGGAAAAACGACTTATCCTCGTAAGAGCTATACTCGAGACAAAATTCAGAAGAAAAAAGCACAGAATTCTTCAATTTACTCAAAGAAGAAAGGACACTAACAGAAAGAAAGCTTCTCTTTACCAATCAATGAGCTACAAACCATAGTTTGATGTGCCTAATTTCATATCTTGTTATATTCCACAAAGATATGAGTAGGTTCTAAAATAGGCTTTACTTGGTGCCGCACGACTCTCTACCCGGGCACGTGCCTATTTCGCTTTAGGTGGTTGGTATGTGAGCGGAGTTTCGGGTTTTTCTCAGTTTCTGCTAATTCTCTACTTGTTCTACTTAAATGAAATTAAAATACAGTACTACTAACCACATCTGCATAACTGTTCAAAATAAATAAACTTGTACCCGAGGAGTACAATATAAAATGTAAATAAAACTAAACTTGATTTACCTTGATCATAACCTCTCTCTAGCTCTTGATCATATTTAAACTCATACTTGAAGGAGAATTTGTAAATTTATATTCTTCACAAGATTTGGATACTCTGTTTAAAATCATCAGAAAGCTTTTCAACACCATGGGGAAATTTTTTTAGTTCACTTCTTGATTGTTCTTGTTTTCCCTGTAAAGATCATTTGAGTGCCGAGCAGATAAAATGAATGAGAAAATAACACTTTACAAGTTCAATTTACAGAGAACGAGACTGCCAGACAACAGAAGAAAAAATACGATAACCCTTGATTCTTATTCATCAATCGATTTACTTTGAGTTATGATTTTAGTTCTTCGCGCTTCAATTTGTAAATTTCACAAGGACATTAATTAACTTAACCAAAGGCAAAAGGACTATTTTTATATATGTATGCCAACTATTTATAGGGAAACATAGTCATCAGTCGACAATCCACATGCAGAAACTAATCCAGCATTGCACAGAATAGGTCATAAAACTACACAGAGGGTGCACACAAGAAGATAATTGATAGAATGCAAATAGTTGAATATTTCCAAACTAACAGACTCCACTGGTTTTCTTGTCTGAAATCCTTCTCCAGTAATTGAAGATTTCCTTCTGAGCTTCTACTGTGCTCTTTTTCAGATGAGGCCGGTCAGCATTTCCTTTCTGTGTTTCATCTGTGACAGCAGTAACATGGGCATCCTTATTCGATTCCTCATCATTGACGGCAGTACCTTGGGCAGCCTTAGTTGAAACTCGAGGTGGCAATTCGTCCAACTCCTTAAGAACTTTTTGTATGTCAGATACAAGTCTTTCTGCCAGGCTGTGGCTGAAGTCCTCTCGAATCACAACACGTAGCACCGCAATGTGTTCGGCATCTGGTGGCATGGTATATGCTGGAACAATCCATCCAAACCTTCTGAGAGACTCTGATATTTGGAAAACAGTGTATCTGCTGCTGTCTTTGAGTGCAAACGCCACCAAGGGAACACCAATATCTTTTGAAACGATCATGAACTGCCCTGTTTTGGCTATTTCTTCTCTGAGCAACCTAGCATTCTCCATGCAGTTCTCCATGATGCTTTTGTAACCCTGTACGACCATGAAAATTTGAAGACAATAGATAAATGAAAAGGAGAGGTATGTCAATGATCATCGTGAGCTAAAGAGAAGATAAAATATATGGTATATCACCTAGTAACTCTTGACTGTATATAGTTGAAACACGTACCTCTAAGCCAAGTCTTATGAACTGATAATACTGAGCAATAATTTGGCATGATCCTGAAAAGCGAAAAATATAAACACCACTGGTTCTAGAATAATATATAATTAAGAAAGACAAGCATCAGTAACACTCCGACGCTAGGATTTCCCTTGTATTATTCAAACAGCAAGCAATCATAGCTAAGATCTAAGAAGCACGAATACGTAATTCGAATATGATACGGGTACGACAATACGACATTTTAAAAATTAGGATACATGGATACTTATTATAAAATTCAATATATAGTTTCATCCATATAAAAAATATTAAAACATAAGCAAAATAATTAAAGTAAAATAAAATACTAAAACATTTTATCTTAATCCTTAATTGTCCAAACTTCATTTTTTTTCCAACATCAGTTTCTTCATTATCTTTAAAAATAACACTATCCAACCCTGGCACATCTAATGATAGATTAATTGGGTTTCAATAGAGTTATTTCATCCAACTCAATATTTTTCAAAGAGTACTAACGCGACACGTTACCAACACCTTAATTAAAATCTTTAAAATTATTTATTTATATAGTATAAATTTATTTTTTACCAGTTATTAATTTTTCTTGTTGAAATCTTTTAAATATGAGCATCTATTTTATTATTTAATAATAATTTTGAGTTTAAAGTATATAATATTCTTGATAAAGAAAGAAAATGACCATGGTAGAGTGTCGGAAAAGTATCGGTAACCGACACGAGTCCGACAGGTGTCAAGCATGAACATGCAACATCTTCAGGTATCAAATGAGTGTTTAACAATGTCGCTCATTTTGGATTCTAATTTTTTATATAAATCTAACTTTCTTAATAAGCTAATTGTGTATTTTCAATAAATATTATTAATACTCAATAAGTTATTAAAATAATTAATAAATAGATATCGAATCAAATATGTATTGAAAATAATTACAAAATATAAGATAGTAATTACAAATACGTATCCGATACATATAGAAAATTTAAAAAATATAAAATAATTAAAAAAACATGTATCCATCGAAGGATATTGGAGAGTATCCAAACTTAAATACATATCGGATACAGGTACATAATGAGTATATGTGCTTCTTAGGCTAAGATTTCTTCATTGTTGAATTAAATAACCTGGATGTCATTTTTTATTCCTCGAAAGCAAACTGGATGTCATATGTATTGAACAAACTCCAATTTTTTTTTTTTAATGAATTAAGTAATTTAACCAATAAAATCTTGAAAATAGTTAAGAGTCTCTGCTAAGCCTGAATCTGGAATTAATTTCTCTTGCTGTTTATTCCTTTGCACCAGTTCCATATGAATCGTGGTTTACAAGTGACGACTAATTGTTTTCAACTGGCAGTAGAAACATGAGACATCTGATTCTGTAAGTTCCTCTTAAATTTATCTTGCATACAGCATATGAGAATTTGGGAAGATCACAGCATAAATTATAATCCATAGCCACAGTTATGCCATGTTAGAAGAATACTTGCTTTTAGAAACTTTTAGAAATGTGCTGCCTTCTGGAAAAAAGGGCTAGTTGTAGACTTCGCTTCATCTTTTCTAAGAGTATAAAAGAAGGAAAACCATAAACCTGGCAGTTTCATAGTTGTTTCACTGAGTGAACCTTTAATGCCTTCATACACTATTATATATCGAATCCATTTAGCACTGGCAACCTAAATTACAATTTCTCATAAAAGTCAATATGTTGAGATTAAAAAGTTTCAATAGCCATCAATTTTTTCCGATCTCTTAGTTTATTTCGAAATCTCAATAATCCAAACCAAAAACTTTTATCAAGATAGATCATTTTCTTTACTGTTAAAGCACATTAAGCGTAAATATTGAATACAAAAACGCTAAGTACCGTACATGCAGAAAACAAGTAGAGATGCCATAATATTCGGAACTTCGCAAAATCCACTACAAATTATGTAATATAACCTTTTTTAATGTTTAGGCAGCAAAACTAACAGTTAGTTTCTTCAGAGAACATCTTAAAATCTGCAACCTACTGAAAATTCTCCAGGAAATTTGAAATGAAACCCAGTTAAGAAAGTAAATAAGAGTGCTGCGAAGAACAGCTACTTTTCACAAAACATAAGACCTCACAAAAACTTGAACATAGTTAAAAGTCACCTTTCGAGAAGTTCAGTGTGAATGTAGGTTGATCAGATCCTAGGTAATTGATGTGAAAGACAAGCTCCTCTGGCAAGTCATCCTTGTTCCGCCATATTACCCACCCAACACCTGCATAAACAAGGCCATACTTATGGCCACTGACATTGATGCTCTTCACCAACGGCAAACGAAAATCCCATTCAAGCTCTGGGAAAAGAAATGGAGCAATAAACCCGCCACTGGCAGCATCAACATGGATTGGGGTGTCCCACCCCGTTTTGTTGTTCTTCTCTGTTAAAAGTTCATTGAGGAGCTTCACATCCTCAAATTCCCCTGTCAAAGTAGAACCTAGAATGGCAGCAACACATATTGTGTTCTCATCTACCATATCCACTGCTTCAGCTGGATCCATTACATAGTATTCTTCCTTCAGTTTTACCTCTTTCAGTTCCACCTCAAAGTACCTTGCAAATTTCTCCCAGCAAACCTAAGAAATAATTGCATCAGAATACTAGGAAAGTTGCTCCAACAACCAGTCCTTAGTATCTCTACCAAATCATAAGCTTAAAAAGGTTGACGTCCACCTTCTCAGCGACATCATTCATGATATTCAGGTTATATATATAAGCTCAAGAACAGGGATCATTTTGATTTTCTAGGGGGAATTGAGTAAACATAAATTTAAAGTAATGCTAGGTGAGTTACGTTAATAGCTCTTCCTCAATATACATGAACTAAAAGGTTGACAAAGAATACGGACATATTTCAATCTTAGGTTATTGCCGACCAATTCAGAATGGTGGCACGTGAAATTCCGAGATAAAATGCCAGAAAAAAGCTCAAGCTCATTCTATGAATTAGTTAAAATGACCGCAGGTTGAATTTCAGATTACGTCTTTAGCATCAAAAGATATTAAATTTTGCATATGATGTTCCTTTACCAAATTTCAGATTATGTCTTTAGCATCAAAAGATATTAAATTTGCATATGATGTTCCTTTACCATATAACATCAAGGCCTGTTTGATGGCCATTATTTGGAAAAATTGAATAGGGAGTTTTTGGAAAATGTGTGGATAAAAAAGTAAAGAAAAATTTTGGATTTACGTGCAAAATATTTTATTGCATGAATATATAATTGAAAATGAGTACATGGAAAAAAAAAAAGTTTTTGAATGACGGTTGTCAAACAGGGGCCAAGTCATAAAAAATTGTTAAAACTCTTGATGCCTATATAGTAAAACTAAATAGCATTGTCAAACGAAGATAATCATAGAATTGGTTAATGGATTAAAAACAAAGAATCTTGTCTAATAACCTGCACATTAGCTCCAGTGACAATGTTAGGCTTATCGTAAAGTTTGCCCTGTGCCTTTCTCTTTGCTTGCCACTTCCTTTTAAAAGCGAGACCTGCAAGCATTATTGCTTCAGATGAACCTACTGTACTAACACCAATTGCCGTTTCATCATCACCAACAGGGGCATGGAAAAGATGGGCTATCATGTTCACACACCGATTCTGCAAAAACCGATAATCAAATTAGTAATTTAAATGAAGGAAAAGTTTCTTCGGGACTATAGCTACCTAAATAGCCAGGTTCCTCAAGTTCATGTTTACTTGTATTTTTCCCACTTGCAAAAGCTTAGATTCTCTATCAACAAAACTTCATCCCATAGACAAAATATGCTATATAAAAAATCCTCTTTTTGCACACCACTCTATCAGGGATCGTCTTCATTCTTCAAAGTGAAACCAGAAAGGTTCTTATCATTCCTAATTACCCCATCCATGCGATTTTCCCAGTATATATTTCAAGAATTGTATGCATTTCTATCTTTTTGCCATCTCTTTCGAGGAGATCTGTTTTCTTTTTGAGATCGAGATCAATTGGTTTTAGGCCGAATTGTAACCAAATTTCAGATGGTTTGTAAGCTTATATATCAGTTCTTTTCTAACTACATATACGTGAATTCTACTAATCAGCAGACTATTCAACTGTAACTTAATTGAAGCTCTTCTAATTTCAATCAGATTAAGAAAATGTCCCTGACCTGTAGTTCAGTAGTGACAGGGTACTCATCCATGTCAACGTAGTTCTTGTTAATGGAATCCATGATAAGCTTATCGCACTCGGGCTCCATCCATGTTGTGACAAAAGAAGCCAAGTTGAGGCGTGGGTTCCCATCCAGCATCAACTCATCGTTCACTATCTGATACGCCGCTTCCTTCGGCATCGACCCCTCTGGAATCTTGAACCTAAAACCCAAAATTCAAACGCATATACACACACCAAAGCCTTAATAAACCGTGTGTGATTAAAAAGAGGAACCTGGGGAGAGATGTGCGGGCATATCTTGAAGCAAAAGTGCAGTGGAGGCGCTCATCGGAGTCTGATATAGTAGTTGTGACCACCATTATTGTAAGTATTTCTTGAATTGATGAATGAAGAACTGACTACTGAGAGCACCAAGAAGAGTTAAAAGTAGAAAAACCCAAAGTTTGATTAAAAAGTGTGTCCCATCATCACAGTAAATGCTGAGTGGCCACCGTACGTGGCGGCAAGTCGCTGAATGATGCTCAAACTTCAGGTCCATGGGCCGTTTGGAATAGCCCTAAACATATAAAAGAGGCGGTTTTTCCCTTGCCACGTGTCGAAACCTTGTATCGTCAACCAAAACGACGTAGTTTAAACATATCCCTTTTTTCTTCTTCGTCCTGAGAATTAGTTCGGCTTAAGCATTCATAGCTAAGACCTATCTACCTCACTCACTCACTGTTCTTCTTCGCGACTACCTCCGCCACTCCCTCCGGACGAAGTGAAGCTCACGCATATAGGTGTTTTATTTCCTTTTGGCTTTCAAATTTTCATGAGAGTCGTTTTCCCTCTCTTGTAGTTTGATTTTTTGTTAGGCGATATCATCTATCGTTTTTTCCTGAAAATCCGCTCTATTGAGTCCGTCTCTTCTAGGCTGATTTCCCCTTCGGATAGAACGGGTTCTTTAAGAGTACACGCTGTGTCTCGTGTCTCCGTCTTGCACGGAGACACGCTTCATCTTGGTACTTGTACTCTTATCTATATCTACGTCTATCAGATTTTTTGTTTTTTGTGCTGGCATGTGCGCTTGAAAATCGTGTTTTTAAGGGTTTGAAATAATGGCCTTCTGGTGGTAATGTGGGCAGGATCTTCTGTTAACCAAAACAACACCCATGGATGGTTTTTCATTGGATGGTAAATATTATTTCTTTCTCGGATAAGGATGATTCTGAGTTTTTTCTTTTTTCTGTTTTTCATGAACATCTGATCTATGCTTTTGGTACTTTTGATGCGAATAGATTGGATGATTTTTGGTTTACGGGTCATGAATTTTTTGAGATTGATCTGTATGTTAATCATAATTCCAAGTGTGATTTTGTTAGTCAATTGATTTGATCTTCTAGGCTTTTTTTAGTTTGATAAAAAAAATTATAATAAAATTGAGCAGATTCTTTATAGTAATTTATACACACACACATAAATAGTTACATATATAAGTATGTGAGTGGTTTGTAAAATCTTTAAATTAAGAGATGTTGATTGAAATTGAAGAACGCGAGCACTTTTGTTGAAGTTGAATTTTCGATTCGCTAAAGGTTAGCCTGGACATTCGGAAGTGAATTGAGGAACACGCGTACGGAATTGATATCTTTTAATGGAGCTGAATTTCTTAGTGAAGATCTTGTTTTATTTCTGTGAGTTTTGCTAATTTTAGTGTTTTTGCTTTCAATTTAGTTTGAATTAATGCTTTTGTCGGGAATATATAGTCAATGAATGGCTTGATCTCTCTAACANACATTCGGAAGTGAATTGAGGAACACGCGTACGGAATTGATATCTTTTAATGGAGCTGAATTTCTTAGTGAAGATCTTGTTTTATTTCTGTGAGTTTTGCTAATTTTAGTGTTTTTGCTTTCAATTTAGTTTGAATTAATGCTTTTGTCGGGAATATATAGTCAATGAATGGCTTGATCTCTCTAACATGTAAGTTTAAGTCATTGTATGCCAATAACGTTAGATATTAGGGTTTTAGAATTTTAAACATTGAGTGCCGAGATTGTTTTGATCAATTCGCGTTTTGTTGTGACAGGACTTCATTTTCAGTGGAAGTGATTGACTGTTTGAACTGTGTGGAGTGAGCGTTTGAAGTAATATATCATGGCGCAGAGCAATTGGGAAGCAGATAAGATGTAAATATTTGTCTGAATAGTTTCTATATTTAGTTAGTTTTATATATATATATTATTTTTCACTTTTGCTTTGTTTTTAGGAAAAAGAAACTAAGGAGTCCAACATATTTTTTTTTTATCATATTTGTGCTATGTCTATTCATTCTTGTTTGAGGAATTAGGAAGAAATATATACAGGTTGGCAATAAAAAGTCACACCTTAGTTAAGGTCGCACATTCATGTTGAGCTTATAATGAAAAAATCAATTTGGTTGTTTTAGATTAGAGGTTTAAAAATATTGTGGTTAAGAATTAGGGAGAAGTTATTAATCTCATAGAATGCGTGATTGAAAATGATTTTTTTTTAAAAATGATTTAGAAAAATCTGTCCCAATCAAGCTATTTATTATATCAATGATGGGCAGACAATAATAAATGTCTAACTTTAGTTCTTTAGCACCATTTATGTCAAACTAATAAGTAGAAAGAAAGAAGTTGGGTTGGTTTTTCTTGGAAGCCGAATTCCTTTGCTTGCCCAACATTAGCCTGACAACGGGACAGTGTTTTCCATTTTTGATCATGTATGTGTCTGAGAGTAAATGTAATGCATAAGGCAATTGCATTATTGATTGATATTTCCTTCGTTACCATTTTTGCCAGGCTTGATGTTCACACTCACGATTATTTGTTGAAAAGAAAATTGCATAATTCTGCAAAAGCTTTCATGACGGAAAGGAAGGTTGCTACAGACCCTGTAGG
>CAIGRQ010023600.1:0-15623 GCA_903798375.1 Fraxinus sp. D2006-0159 | reverse complement strand
GTGACTATTAACAAAAATTGAAACACTAGCCATGTTATCAATCATTATAAAAAAATAACAATGCATTGTGATTTGTGACCTGTGACCTGGACTGTGACCATCAATGGTAACCGGAATAGTCACCGAAACGGTCGTCGGAAAAGTCGTCGTCGCCGGAATGGCCGTCGTCGTTGGAATAGTGGCCGGAACGGTCGCCGGAATCGGAATAGTCGTCGGAACGGTCGTCGGAGCTGTAGGGGTGGTAGAGGTGGGGGTGGATTAATTAATTATATTATATATAATTATCTTTTTATATATTTATATATATAAATATGTGTATGTATAAGTAAAATTTTTGATTTTTGAAATTTGAAAATTGTTTTGTTATTTTTGAAATATAGTAAGATAAAGGTAGGATTAATGTATTTTTCACTTTCGTTATGCAGTCTCATGAGTCACGACAGTTCAACAATGGGGTCAACCGGCATTTACACGACATTTTAGAGATTCTTCATCTCTCTCCTTTTCTTTCTCAAAACACAACTCCGGACTTTCGATCAACAACAAATTGCACGATATCAGGGACCAATCGATCGGAGCACAAGGAAAAGGAGAAATAGACAGCTTGAAGAACATTACTTATCACAATGTCGATGTCTGATTCCGATTCGTCGTCTCAGGGCGGGGAGTACAAAAACTTCCGGCAAATTAGCCGTGACAGTGAGTCCATTTTACCTGTTTTACTCTATGTATAATATTGTCATATTGAGTGAATATGCGTTAGATTCGGTTCAGTTTTATCATTTATGTATCTGATTAAACTCAATGGAATTTCAGTATTTGTTATCACCTTTTTGTTTGTCTGGAGGTATTTTGCTATTAGTTTATGAAGTTTCTAAATCAAAATTTTGACTTTTTAATTGTAGCGTGGTGCTTGTTCGATGATTAACAGATTAAGTTAGTTTGGATTTCATATGTATAACTCCTCTCATGGTTCTAAATTTTTTGGATCAGCAAAATTGTGGAATTATTGAGTGGGAGATTACATTGGAGCTTTTTGCAGAATTAATGACTTAAAGCACATTTCCGAGGCCTACAGAAGTATGTATAGGTTCCTCTGCGAGAGTTCGGAAAGAAATTTGTGACATCTAGGGAACTAATGATGATGTTTGGTAATGAGAAAATAAGATGATGAGGAACAGGAAGACAATGTAATGTTGGCTCATGTGACAAACTGTTGTTATTGACTGGGTTTCCATTCTGTTGCCATAGAGCTTAGAAGACATTGTAGATTTGTTTTTCACAAAGCAGCGATTATCTATTGCTTATGAACAGGGATACACAGTTTGATGAATCAAGTATATCATTGCTTGTGTACAAAAAAATCTTCTGTTGAGAATAATGCTTCAATTATCTCTTTGTTTAATTGTTGGATCATGTTGAGAATAAATAAAAGATAAAATGTGAACAACTGTATACAAGAAACCCCTGAACAGTGAACACGTAGCCTAAGACAAGTAGAGTCCAATGCTAGGCTAACACGTCTGTGGATTTAGTTTGATAATATCTATTACAATAAGGGGTGACATCATGTGAGGGTAGACAAATGAATTGGTGACTACAGATTGGGGATATCCAGCCTCAGTAAATGGAGTCCTTCTTAGGGAGTATTAATAGAGTTTACAGGCTGGAACATTTCTTTGGCAACATGAAAATCTTACATCATGTAATTGTCAACCTGTCCTTGCAGAAAAGCAACCTGTGAGATCCCTTGCTAGAACTTTAACTTGGTCAGTGTTGCCTCAGCATTCTATTGTAGGTTGATGGATGAGGATTTGGGAGAGGAAGAGTAAGATGTCGATGGAGGCAAAGGAGAATATAAACTTATGATGAGGACGAGAGTTAGATTTGGTATAGCTGGTTGGATAAATTGTAAAACTTAAGTCCTACATAAAGTATATCCTGATTAACTAGAGCCCTGATCATCTATCAGACTCAAATGAGCTTAAAACAGTTTTGAAAAATAAAAGCTGGAAGACCTTGTTAAATTCTCAGATTGGTCATGCGAAAATAATTTGGTTCTGATGAAATACTCAAATCTTTGGGATTATTGTCAAAGTCTTAGCTTCTTTATCACTTTTTGGCCTGAGTTCAACATTAATGGGGAAATCTAATTGCAGTGTTCTTTCACGAACACGAAGTAATAAAAAGTTAAAATACTATTAATTTTGAATCCAATTCAACTGATTTCATTTCGATTTACGCATCATCCCTTCCAATAAATCTGAGACAGTGTTTGATTTGAAGAAAAGAGGAACAGATTTTAGCTATGCCTTGAATAACCAGCGTGAGAAAGAGGCTTAAACCAAATGCAATAGAAAGAAAAGTCGATTAACACAAAACATGCGACGCTTCAATTTTTAGGCAACTGTGTGATATTGAAGAGAGGTGTTCAGTATCCAAGCACATAGCTGAGACCTGAAGCAGTGAGAATTCATCTCAAGTTGTCAACTAAAAATAGGAATTGGTATGGTAAATGTCGAAATATGCAGTTCATATGAATAAATAGTACCCTCCGTTTCCACTTTTGTAAATTAATAACTACGAGAAGTGAAGGTTGACTGATGATATTGCACAGAGTGTCATTATAAATCCCAGAGTTTATCTATAACGGATGTGATGTAGACATATAGTCATTAATCAAATAATTGAAATTTGTCAATTTCAATGAATTCCTGCAGTGATTTTAGAGTGGATTGTTCCATTTTTTGACCTTTTCAAATATTTTGTGTGCATCTTTCAGGATTGTTGTATGAAATGCTTCGATCGGCCAAAACAGGGGACTCAAAATCTAGTTGGAAGGTATAAGCAACTACAACATGGATGTCCATTACTTCCTGGAGAGTGGGTGCGAGTGTTATTGCTTTATGGGCTTAGATGATTGCTAGGGCTTATCTGTTGCTAGAGAAATGCCAAATGGAAATATAAAGTGAGGGATTTGAACTCATAGTCAGGCCAAGCAGCTAGAAGTGTAACAACTCAGAGTTTTGTGCTAGATATACTAATACCCTACCCCATTCATCTGGAATTGATCGATTTGGTCTTATATATAGCAATTAATCCGGATCCTACCAACATGCAACTAGTAACTGACTTGAGTGTTTAGCGTCTTCAATTTTGCCTGAATCTTAAAAAGAGAGCAAATGTTTTCTGCAAATCTCGTATGCATATGTATAGTTATACTTATATACAAGTTCACTAGACTGACAAATGCCATATACACCATCTCAGTATGCTACACTTTATCTCAGTATTTCAATCTTTCACACGATAAAAAGACTTGTGCAGTAGAAAGGAGTATTCGAGGAAGATGTTAGTAATAGGGACATCATTATGCCTTCCTACAGCTAAGGTAATAGGCCGTGGAGCGAGTTGTAACTAGATTGAAGATAAGGTTACTATTCTAGGTTTAGTTGTTCCATGTGGCAGTGAAGATCGATGACTGAGATTCATCTGTTAATATCCTCCATTTAGAGTTTATTTCGCTTAATTTAGGATTTCACTTTGCACTCTGGACTGATCTGCTTCTTTTAAGGTAACACTTAATTTTCAAAAATCAGACAAGATTCTGTTGTCCTTAGGAAGTCTTTGTCCGAGCAGACTGAACTGTAGTTCTATTTAGAGACTATTCATGTGATTTATCTTTGTAAACACAATATTTATATCTAAGATACAATATGGTAGGTATTATTGCCCGTTGACAGTAAAGAGTCGACGACCAGCAGCAAGCATTCATTTTTGGGTTTTATATGCTTTGTAATGTTACATCACTTGCTGCTATTTTAAACTATCATATTCAATTACTTGCCAATTTTTAACCCTTCACCTTCAGGTACTTATCATGGACAAGGTAACTGTTAAGATAATGTCTTACACGTGCAAGATGGCAGATATTACCGAAGAAGGAGTTTC
This sequence comes from Fraxinus sp. D2006-0159, assembly GCA_903798375.1. Classification (NCBI taxonomy): domain Eukaryota; kingdom Viridiplantae; phylum Streptophyta; class Magnoliopsida; order Lamiales; family Oleaceae; genus Fraxinus; species Fraxinus sp. D2006-0159. Next base: position 11,672 of record CAIGRQ010023600.1, on the reverse strand, counting down.
ATGTAAGATATGAAAGGCTAGTCTCTGAAAAATTGTATCATATTCTTTGTGCTCCTTGCCTTGCATTTTTGTTGGTGCTTTATTTTTCACATTTTATTAATTTATCCCATAAATTCCATTTTAGCATATTTCTTACAAATATTCCATTTACCTTGTTGACAATATTTAACTGATTGCTGACTAGTCTGAGTTGGTACTTGCACTTTGGTCTTTTTTTCATTAATTTTGTGTTTTTCTAATTTTTAGTGCCTCCATATGTATTTTCAAGTGTCACAATCAAATACTCATTTTAATAAATAAGAGTCTTGGCTGCTTGAGCTGTGGCAATTTCTTTCCTGGTAGGTTTGAGAGGACCTTATGTTGAAGATAAAATATAAATCTTTAAATTTTTAGCTCTGTAAAAGCCTATTTTTTAAGATGAGGTGGTTTAACATAGTATAGTGACAAGTGTCATGTTTTCAAGCGTCACGGTTGCCCATTTATGAACTTTCCACATGTCAGGTTTTATATTGAAATATGAATTTAGTCTGCATGTGTAGGGGGTGTCGAGATAAGCTAGACGGGTGGGCTCATTGCCTTAACTTTGTGATGATTTAAGGAATAGCATTTAAATCTGTCGTGGATGCCCAGTTGTGTTTTTGAAATATCTTTTCATATGCAATTCATGTACCTAATGCTTGTCAATGATCAGAAATGTCTGCAAATCTCATCCTGGTTAGCTATATGTCTCCCATTTCCGATCCTGATATCTTTATCAAGTAAAAATTCTCATATAATGCCTAATTATGGATCTAGAATCATAAAATTATTATGCTAGGGGAAGAATTACATTGTGAAACTTGTTAAAAAAAATTACAGCCGAGCTGATGGTTCAAATACGTCACCATGTATGCTCAGGGAATCAATTTGTTTCCGATGTTTCCCACGAGAGTGGTCCTATCCAGTAGAATCTATTTTATGAGGTGGGAACTGGTACTCATTTCATCCCATAATAGGCCAGTGGTGAACTGGCTTTGACACAACATCCTTATTTGAATTTAATGTGTCAGTTTTGTGATTGAGAAGTTATTATTTTGCATGTTGCCTGCAGTGGTGGAAGACATACACAAGCGAAGGCAGCCTCTTCCATCCATGGATGCCATATATTTCATCCAACCAACCAAAGAAAAGTAATGACTTTCCCCTTTTCTATCTTTTAGCTTGACATCCTTTTACTGTCTTACCTTAAGGTTTTGTTTTGAAGCACTGAGCAAGATAACTCAGCCATGATTTAGAAATTCCAGAACGTTCTTAACATGAAAATCTCTCTTAAATGTACTTATTCGAAGTGAAGTACGTCCTGTGATTCGGTTATATAGGCGTTTTTAGCGAGTGTGGTGCATCATGTTTCGGTTATTTTTCGTCTTAGTAGTTCCCTGCTAAGTGTCTCTTCCTAAGTAGACACTTGTAAACATTTTTATTTATTAATTCTTTGCTAATAACTTTCAAGGCGTGCTTGTGAGTTGAGTGACACAAGGCATCTTTATATTATTCACCATGTGTTATGTCTTAGTGGACATCTTTTCCTCCACTTCTCTATATGTTCCTACCATAATGAATTTTCATTATTTTTTAAATCATGAAAAATGAATAGGTTTGCAGTTCCAAGAGTGATGACTTGCAGTTCCAAGTTCATAGGATGAGATGTTTCTAATTAGAGTCAGGTAGATACGGAAGGATGGGAATGTTACGGTATTCGGCAATGTGCTATTTCAGCTAGTATTTCGTGTTTTCTAAGGCAAATTAATGTTGAAATCCTTAAGCAACAAACATAACTAAACATTTCCTGTGGGCTAGAGCACTCATTTTCATAAACCATGTCCCGAAGTTTGTGAGATCTTTAGCTTTGTTTGATTTGCATGTGAACAGAGAATTCTAGGAAGCACTAACACAGACACATGATTTTTCAGAAAAGTTGTACACTGATGTATGTCAACTAAACTTAGATTATGTCAACTAAAATTAGATTATAATATTGCTTTCATTTAGCCTTTTGCAATTTTTACAGTGTAACTTGACATTAAGTTCATATATGTTTTATCCAAACATGAAGTTCTACAAAACAAAAATGAAATAAATTCTATCATTTATCTTTAGATTCCTCTCTGGCTCTCCAGCATCTTCATCTTAGTATCAGTAAATACTATTGCTTCCTTCTGGTTCGTCTATAGATAGATTAGCAATTTCAAAGATACCAACATCTTCAAGTGAATTAAGCCCATGTTTGGTGTAGATTAAAATTAGATTTTTAGTAGGTTTTGATAAAAGTTGATGAAATGTGTGGTTGAAAAGTTGTGGATCCCATGAAATGTGTGGTTAAAATTAATTGTTAACTTTGACTTGAAATTTTTATCAAAATTGAAATCTACACCAAATAGGGGCTAAATGTGTCGCCACCAATATTCCTCATCTTAGTCTCTCCTTGTAAATATCGTGGACTCCTTGACAAGCGGCGAAGATGGCTATGAGTGAAGAGTGAATGATCTTTAAAGTTTTGAAGGTACTCTTTTTAAGATAATGCAGAAAAGGAATAAGCAGTCCAGTTTCCCCCCACGGATATGTTTACGTTCACATGTATGTTCTTTTAATTTGGGAAAATTTCTAAACAATCAGATGCTGGTTCGATGAAGTTTTCCTTTTTTGAGTTATTTGAAACACAACTAGTTTTTTGTTTCTTTTGTCCGCCTCTCTTTCTTGTGCTCGTTATCCATTTATTTTGGTTTTTATGCAGCGTTGTCATGTTCCTTTCTGACATGTCTGGAAGAACGCCACTGTACAGAAAGTATGATGCAATTTTCTTTTTCTTTTTCTTTTTCTTTTTTTTCACATGTTAGTCTCCACAATTTTTTGAAAGTTCTCTACCCACTAAACTTATTTTGGAAATCTAATAAAAGTTTTCTCCTCTCACGTCTCTTTGTTTTTTTCTATTATTAGGGCATTCATCTTCTTTAGTTCACCAGTTGCCCGGGAATTGGTTAATCACATAAAGAAGGATGCAAGTGTTTTATCTCGCATTGGTGCTTTGAGAGAGGTTATATTAACAATTTCGTTTTTGATGTGGTAGTGATATTTCGTAGAGTTAGATTCTCATTTTGGGTCTAAATCTGCAGATGAACTTGGAGTACTTTTCAATAGATAGCCAGGTACATTATCTCGCAAATTCGTCTTATCATTTTTTTTGGCATCTACAAGTGGATAGATATTTTATGTGACGAATGAAAATAGATAATTTGGAAGCTTTTTTTTTTTTTTTTTTAAAATAATTACCTGCATATTAAGGGTCTGTTTGAGCCCCATTTTTTTTTTTTGTGTAGAATGCATTTTCGAATAGTAGATTGATGGAGAATTTGTAACTTTAAAAATAAGTAAAAGTTTTGGGTTTTCGTATAATATATTTTATTGAAAAATGTGTGGTTGAAAATGAGAGGGGGAAAAATGTATTTTTGAAAAAATGGGGATCAAACAAGGGCTAAGATGAAGTTTGAGCAATTTTCCGACTCCCTCCTCTAGAATAATTCCTTTATAATGCTATTGCAAAATGGTGAGTTTCTTATTACATTTAGCCCCTGTTTGTTGTACATTAAATTTTTTATTCTCATTCTTGTACTCATTTTTATCCACACATTTTTCAATAAAATAATATTTTTCATCACATCAATAATTTTTCCTTCTTTTTCAACAACATATTTCTCATCACATCACTTCAAAAAAATGCATTCTCTCATTTTTTGTCAATATATGCCCCTATTTGAGTCATATTAACATTTTCATTTTTCTACTCATTTATAACCACACATTTTTCAATAAAATAATATTTTTCATCACATCAATAACTTTTCTTTCTTTTTCAACCGCACATTCTCCATTAATCTACTATTTCAGAATACATTCTTTCAAAATAATGTGGCTCAAACACACCCTTAACAATAAACTGTATCCATAGGGTTTTATCACTGACAATGAGAGAGCTCTCGAAGTACTCTTTGGGGATGAAGAAAATTCTCGCAAAGGAGATGCATGTCTGAATTTGATGGCAACCCGCATAGCTACAGTATTTGCATCATTACGGGTAATTATTCCGAGTTCTTAATTATTGGCCCACGACACAATTTATATAACTTACAAGCATGCATAATTGTACTCTGACAGGAGTTTCCCCTTGTGCGCTACCGAGCTGCCAAATCCCTTGATCCTAATACAATGACAACATTTCGTGATCTAATTCCTACAAAGCTTGCTGCTGGCATTTGGAATTGTCTTATGAAATATAAAGCCAGCCTTCCTAACTTCCCTCAGTCAGAGACATGCGACTTGCTTATCCTGGATAGATCAATAGACCAGGTTTTTATCTGTATATTGTCAATGGGACTTTGTTGCCATCCTTGCCTTTCTGGACTTCCCAAAATGTCAGCTTATTTCAGAAAGTCTAACTGCTTGCTTGTATAGAATTTTCCATCACATGCTCACCGAAAGACAAGCAATCATTATCTTATTAATCTTGGAATTTCAAGTTCAAAGTTGGGGAAAATAGTTAATAATGAATTCCAACATCAATGTGATAATTATGTGCTTCAAAAGTTGTTCCGTATTTCAGCTTTAGCATATTGTTTCATGGAGCCAAGGTCAAAAATATGAAAGAAAGAAGGTTCCATGACTACCACTTAGTCGATTCTGTTCTAAATTTTTTCCTTTTATAATATCAAGCGAACATTATGGTATGGATGGAGAAACATATGCTGATGGTCACATGTTTGTTTTTTTGGTGTTTATCATTTTTCTTTCCATATGCAGATCTCTCCAATCATACATGAATGGACATATGATGCCATGTGCCATGATTTACTAAATATGGAAGGAAACAAATATGTGCACGAGGTAATGCGTTGACTTCTTATGTCCCATCATTACTTGATAGTCCATTATTTCTCATTCTTCTATTTCTAGTAACATACTGTTAGATACCTGGGAGATCTGGCTGTAATTCCGGCTACTGATGGCTGTAGATGTTCTACGAGACATCTGTCAACAACAAATACAGATTACTTCCTGGTTTATACGTATGAAGAAATAACACCGTATAGGCTGAATGTGATGAGGAAATGAGCTGTAAATGAGATGCAATAGAGAAATTAATTGTATTAATTGAAAAATGAAGACACTACAGAAGGGAACAGCTCAAAGGCATTTGAGAGGCCTGGACTCTCCTCCTTGACTCAACAGAAAACGTGAATGAAAAATCCCTTAACCCCCCAGCTCTCACATTTATTGACACTTCCTCACTCCCTCAATTCCCCATAACACCCCTGGTAACTAACTGATAACGAACAGAGAACTAAGTTTGATGCCCTGCATCAACTCTTGCATCTGCCCTGCTGACTGTATCCCCTTCTTTCTTTCTCATGTATGTGAATGTAATAGGTGGTCTATCACATAATGTACAGGTTGCTAGCAAAACTGGTGGTGTTCCTGAGAAGAAAGAGGTTCTTTTGGAGGATCATGACCCTATCTGGCTAGAGCTCCGACATTCACATATAGCTGATGTATGTAGAAGACACCAAAATTCTTTGTTCTGTTTTATCACTTATTTTTGATCTTGAAGGTGTTATTGTGAATTTTCTAATGGTGGCTTTTGTCAGGCTAGTGAAAGATTGCACGAGAAGATGACAAATTTTATATCAAAAAATAAAGCTGCACAAATCCAAGGTTCAAGGTTGTATGTAGTTATGTATCATTTAAGATCATTGGTTTATTGTTGCCTGAAATGCAGTTAGTAGGAATCTTCTATTGATTTTTATTCTGTAACATTTCTGAGAATTACACTTCTTATTCTGTGAGCCGTATATAGATTTTAAACTTTCTTTACTACCATGAGACAAATTTGGAACCTGGAGTTTCTTGGGAGGAACAAGTGTTGTGCTATACATAATGGAAAGAAGTCACTTCTTGTTCGTATGTCATCGTTAAGAGCATCACATATGTCTTTTCTGTGCAATTATGATTTAACTAGTTTTTTGAGTTTGATAACATATATTAAATTGCCCAAATGATGCTTCTTGTTTGTATGTCCTCGTATATGAGCATCCCAAATGTCTTTTTCTGTAAATATGATTTAACTTAGTTTTTGATTTTGATAACATATATTAGACTTCCCTAGTTCCCTTGCATCTTAGGTTTTTCTGATTTTTAGCTCATTTTTTTTAATAGAGCCTAGCCTTTTGAACAATGTTATCCATTCACATTGAATTCATGTCAGGACTCTCTGCTTTGCCCCTTAAACGTTGCCTGCTAATAAGCTAAGCATACAGGATGATAGTTTTTCAGATTTGTATTGGTATATTATGCCATGTTTGCTTTACCTAGTGTTTTTTAGTAGTGCTGTTTGGTTGGTGTTTATCCTGGGACCGTGTCTCTCACTATGAATTTATTTCCTGTAGAGATGGTAGTGAGTTGTCTACTCGGGACTTGCAAAAGATGGTACAAGCTTTGCCTCAGTATAGTGAACAAATTGAAAAACTCTCCCTCCATGTTGATATGAGTGGGCCTCTTGCAACTGCAACTGCTATAGGCATTTTATCTTTAAACCAGTGTAAATGCTTCATCTTAATTATTTTTACTGCAAGAATGAGAGTGTTTGACATTTGATTCTGGGGGATCCTGTGTTCTAAAAACCTTCTTGTACGAGGATGTAGCTATGAAAATCAGCTGGAGCTGTTAGCCAAATGCTAATTTTATTCAATGTGTTTTTGTGAAGCAAGTTGGTATTGTACACGCATACAAAATGTCAATTTTCTGGAAGTAAGTTTTACTTTTGCTGCCATGGCATACAATTTGTTATCCAATCTTCAATAATTTTATGTTGTATTTTCGTATTAGATACGAGATTGTCAATCTGTATCCTTACCTACTTGGTTTTCTTCTAAAAAAGTTTCCTGAGCATAAAAGTTAACGAATTTAAATCTTTGTTGCCAAATCAAAGTAGTAGAATCTACATTGGTTAGTTCAGAAACCTCAAGTACTTATCATATTATAGTTCATGCCATGTGATCTTCGCCAATTTGAAAATAAACTAAACTTTTTTACTTGCATTCTTAGTGTTTGAAAACAGCATAATTTGTTATATGAATGATGCAGTTTGTAGATTCATTTCGGAATTACCCTGCGGGTGGATCATATAATGAAAAAGTGACATACTCGATTTCATTTAGTAACAATTTCGGTTGGAAAAACAGAAACAAATATATTCAATAACAGAAGAAGCAAGGATTTGAGGTTTTTGCTAATAATACTTCACTGGTTCAGATTGCTGGCAAAATTAACATAATTATCAGGGAACTGGGGCTTAAAGAACTTGGGCAACTAGAGCAGGATCTAGTGTTTGGTGATGCTGGAACCAAAGAACTTATAAATTTTCTGAGAACAAAACAGGTGAGAATGGTATCATTTGTGTAAAAAAGTGGCTCAGCATGTGTAACAAATGTAGTTCGGCATTTTCATTTGGATGCTGTAAGTTGTAAATGCAACGACTCTGTTTTGGCAGGACGTGACACGTGAAAATAAGCTGCGGTTATTGATGATTTATGCAGCTCTTTACCCTGAAAAGTTTGAAGATGACAAAATTGCAAAACTAATGGAGGTTAGTGCACTTACTTTCAATTTAACTTTCATCCCTAAACCTCTTCACTTTTTAAATTTAAAATTAAGTTCAGACTCAATTTCACTTAGCCGTCTCAAGCTAGTCAAGCTAGATGACACTTGAGGTCTTGAGAAAGTTCACCGGACATTCAATAATGTGAAAAGTCAGACACACAATTACCATATGTCTATGTCTATATGATAATCTCTGACAAACATTTACGAGTGTAGTACATTTTGAAATAGAGAAACTAGAACCTGTTATACTTTTTGAGTCTTGTGGTTTCAATAATTTTTAAATTTGTTGAAACGGGAAAAAAGAAGTGTTTCAAACCTGTTGTACTGTACTGTTTTGTATAGGATACAACAAGATTGCTGACCAAGGGGGATAAGAGCTCATTAAAAAACCTGCTTTGTCCATTGGGCTTATAAGCAGAGCAGGCTTCAAGAGGGGGAAATGCAACCAAAGCCACTAAAGCCCTCTCCACAAACCATATTTTGGAACAATAGGTGTCAGATTTTGGTTTCTGAGACCTGACATAATTATTCTGGGAATTAAATATAGGTAGTGTTTGACACCCATTTTAATGGGAATAGAAATTTTGGAATAGTGATTGATGGGAGAATGTATGTGAAAAAGTGATAAAAAGTTTTAGATTTGTGTGTAATATTATTTTATTTGGAGAATGTGTGGTTGAAATGAAGAAAGAGAGAGAAAAAAAATAGAATGGGTGTCAAACATAGGCATAATCTGATGAACTTTCAATTATTTAGGGATATGCTACATTAGGTAAACAATTTGGTAGTCTACGTGCATATCATCTGCCTATGCTGATCTTGAGTTGCTTTTACTGTTTCCTTGGGTTACTGAGGATTAAATGTGCGCAACTTGTGAAAATGGTGGAAGAACGAAATGCATCCCACGCAACCAAACCTGCATCAACAGGAAATGGAGGGAGGATATGGTGGTAGGCCATGATAAGGAAGTCGCAAGGGATGAAACGTATAATCAAAAATGTGCATGGGTTGTGCCAAGTGATTTATAACCCTTCTCTTCTTCACACTATGTTTTTGTGGTTGTGCAAGTCTCATTGTTCTGTGTCGTCCTGGATGTAACTTTATGAATTGCCGAGTGATTAGTAACTTTATAGATCTTTTGGACTCCTTCCACTAATATCAATTCGCAAACCATATTTTTCTCCTGTTTGAAAGTCATTGCTGTGAACTTTCGCATGTTATGGCAGTGTTACAGTCATTTTTATTTTTTTTTCTGGTATTGATTATAAACAATTAACACCTGGACACATCTCCTTCAAGTTGGCAAGCTTACCACTGGATGATATGAATGCTGTGTATAACATGAGATTGCTAGAGGAATCAGCAGAAACTAAAAAAAGCTCAATTGCAACCTTCTCACTAAAGTTTGATGTTCACAAGGTATTGGATTGAATATTCAAATGATTTTCATGTTCAATTTAACCCTGCAACAAACATTTTAGTTCTCTCATTTTCTATTGCAGAAGAAGCATGCTGCTAGAAAAGACCGTCCTGGTGAAGAAGTGACGTGGCAACTATCTCGCTTTTACCCTATAGTAGAGGTATTATATTAGTAACGTGTGCCAAGTAGAATGGACACACACACAAGGAAGTGTATGTATGAAGTCGTGTCTGCATTTTGACATATAGGGTATTTGAAATTGGTCTTGCCTTGATTTTAGACGACGGCTATCAGATAATATTACCTGGTATGGTAAGTCTCTCAAAAGTGTCTTTTATCTCATCCTATGTGCAGATAAGTTATACATTCATGCCAGTTGTTACAAATATTCGTGATATTCACACCAAAAATGTGGATTCAGTTTTCTGATGTGACTTAAATTAGTTTCTCCTTTGACTGCAATTCCTCTGCATTAAGTGATACAGGCTGCGTATAGAAGTTCGATGAGTTTTATCCTATTCCGCGATTTCATATTTGCTATATGGCATGTTATTGGACAATAACTTATAATAAACCTTTGCTATTCATCCCTTTGGAGGTTGATCATATTCCTGTAGCATGTTCTGTAGTGCTGCAGTCATATAGTGTTCACAAACAATGAAGAGGAAGAAAATTGAAGATGTAATGTTGCACCATGAAGCAATGTGGACTTTAACTGTCATCCCTCAAAATCTTCATTTTTTTGCTCGTTTCTCTAGTACTGTGCTTCAAATGACTTTTGGTAATTTACGGATGCTCCTTCCAGGAACTTATTGAAAATCTTAGTAAAGGTGAACTACCGAAGAGTGACTACCCATGTATGAATGACCCGAGTCCATCTTTCCATGGAACCTCTCAGACTGCATCCTCAGTACGGACAGGTCAAGGTCCAGCTCCTCATTCAATGAGATCAAGACGGACTGCTACATGGGCCCGTCCTCGGAATTCTGATGATGGGTATTCAAGGTAAATTATGACTGGGTTTCATCTCATGTCAGTTAACTCTTTTTCTGTTTTCTTTTCTTTATGTGGTGCCATGTGAAAATAGCCTTGTGCTTGCTTAACTTCTTTTGATAAACTAAATATTAACATACCTTGTCTTCAATTCGATCTCTAGAACAGCACTACGGTAGAATAAGAGATTTGGGTAAAACTTAGGTCAATTTGATTAAGTTGGACTTGAGTTTTAAATTAGAAATAGGAAAATCATATTTTGGGTTTTGGCTAAATTAATTAGTTAGTAAAGTTATTTAGAAAAAAATAAAATAACTTAGCTTATTTAAAATACAAAAAAAATTAGGGAGTTCGATTCTTATTCGATTCTTGGTCTAGAACCGAGAACCGAATCATAAGCGTCGGTTCTTGATATTTGATTCAAATACTCGTTTGGGTATTTAATTTAAGAAGAACCGTTCGGTTTGGTTCGGTTCGAGAGTTTTGTCCAGCCCTACTTAATTTTGTTTTACTCTATTATTTCATTTCCCTATTAATGATTTTTTGTTTTTTTTTGTTTTTTTTTGCAGTGATTCAATTTTGAGGCATGCATCTAGTGATTTCAAGAAGATGGGTCAACGTATTTTCATTTTTATTGTTGGTGGGGTAACACGATCTGAGGTATTACATTAGTGATGGCTTCTCTCCCTCTCCCTCTCTCATGCACGAGCATGCCTTATAATTATACTTTTTAATTTATTGTTTCTTTACAGCTACGGGCTTGTCACAAGTTGACGATAAAGTTGAGGAGGGAAGTTGTTCTAGGCTCATCTAGTCTCGATGATCCTCCACAATTCATTACGGTATTTGACATTGCTCTTTCCTTAGTCCCTTGCAATCCCCACCCAAAAGAAAAAAAAATTAAATAAATAAATGAATAAAAAACAAAATGAACATACACTCAAGCAGGTTACTGCAAAATGCCAACTGTTGGTGCTACAACACAGATGACTCCCTACAGATAGATTTCAAGATGTTGGATTTATTTAGTTACAGACTTTTCTTTTTGTTACCTAAATCCAAATATAATTAACTAGAAAAGAAAATGATACAACCAATAATGGGCTTTCAACAAATTGCACGTAAATCTATCTGAAAATGCATCCAAAAGGAGACATTGAAGACTCCAAAACATTTGGGACTCTGAAATTATTTTAAATTTCGTTGATTGTTTACTATTGGCATTAGGTCGGGAGCTAAAGAGGAACATTACCAGTGAAACTGCTAATATGGTGACTGCATTACGATGCATTCGGAGATTTAGATTTAAAGGTTTTAAACTAATAATTATCTATTGGAGATCTGATGAAGTGTAAAAGAAGTTAGAGTTTATGATGAGGTGGAATCGCAAACGGAAAAAATGATTTCATGATAACTTCGGGTTTGTCGAATTTTGGGCATATTTCGACGTTTGGCCCTCGATTAAGCGTTTTTGCCATTTATGATAATTTTTATTTTGGTAATATCTCATTCAATAAAAGTTGGATTTATATTCCGTTTGTTGGAGGACAATCCTGAATTTTAGGAGTTT
>CAIGRQ010023588.1:0-12625 GCA_903798375.1 Fraxinus sp. D2006-0159 | reverse complement strand
GAAGCCCTTCATATTCCAGCTGCACATAAACATTATTAGTTAAGTTGATTGTGCAAATTAGTATCGTGAACTGACCAAATGTAAAAGAGAATCTTTACCGTTGCTATGCTATGCTCTAATTTCATTCTTCTATATTCTTCTTGTGCTCTCCTTGAGCGAAACATTGCCTGTACTCTTACAACAGATCTTTCAACACGCTCTTCGGCTTGCTTCCTGCTGGCTTGAAAGAAGCTTTCCTCTACAACACTTTCTTGATTTTGATCTTCGAGAGGTGCATCAGTTTGAACCTGAAGCCCTCGGAAGCCTTTTCTCTTGAGACGCCACCGTATTATTGCTTTTTCAAGGATCCCGACCGACCAGATAATCTTGCGGTATTGCTTCCGAACTTGGAAACCCCGGACAGCAGCCTGCATCAGAAAAGAATTAAATTCCAAAGCTGTACAGAAGGAAAACTTGTAACATTACATAATGTAGTCTAGTCGCGATTGTAATGGATTTACATGTCATTCTTCTAGGGAATATCAGACTCGTAAATACCGGTAACATTCATTAGATAAGTTATGAAAAGAAAATTAATTTTGTTTCAGTTTTTGTGTCATGGCTTTCGTATAGTCACCCGCCAAATTCAAACATGATAATCGTTCAGAGGGTTAAAAACAACAATTGTCACTGAACTTCTATTGAAATTCATGTTGGACACTAAATTTTATTTTGTTTCAAGTTGGCATTGAACTTGAACTTTGTTACAATTTGTTGGGGTCGCTAAACTCAAAATTTAGTTACAGTTTAGTCATTCCTTCCATGTACTTTAGTTTGACCAATGGAAAAGCCAACGTGGCAGTCTAGTTAGCAGCCTAATTGGAAAATTACTAGACTTCCACGCCTTCTTTTCCATTAGAACGGACATGGAGAGAGGACCAAATTGTAATAAAGTCTAAGTTCAGCAACCGGTTTGAAACAAAATGAAGTTCAGTAATTAGTAAAGAATTTTTCTAGAAGTTTAGTGACCATCAGTAATTTAACCCATCGTTCAGCAATATACTCCAAGTTCACTTCAGGAACCAAGCTACTCAAATAAACGCAGCATATTCAGCTTTACATGATAAAAATTGAAATGAAATCACAAGACTATTTTGGCCTGAAAATCCCATGGCAGCATTGAATAGAGCACCAGCAAAATGATGAGAAAGGGGAGAGCGAATTGGGGCTTACTTGAATTTTGATGGCCTGACGACGCATGTTAAGGAAATCCTTCCGCATCTTCCAAGTACGGAATCTATATTGGATTTGAGCAGCAGCTGAAATCTTTTTTTTTGTCTCATACTTGCGGAAAGCGTGCTGGATCTTCATCGCAGCAACTATTTGCCGTGCTTCAATCTCTTGATTAGATGACTGAACTGCCTTTGTCTTCATTTTGAATGACTGCTCCCTGAATGCAGCATTAATACGCGCAGCTGCATCGGCAGCTGTCCGGTAAGCCGCCAGAGTATCCTTAAGATACAACTCCTCCTCAGTGAAATTTCCAGGGTCCGTTGTATCGGTTGTGGTTGTTTGCAGTGACCCACTAACATTACCAGCCAATGTCATATCCTTAAAATGCGAAACTAAAGCATTTTCGGCAAGATAAGCTGCCAAACCATCATATCCCTTTTTGGAAGCAAGATCTGCAGCAGTGCATCCACCAGGGTTTTCTGCAGTTGGATCTGTAACTAAACTTGGCTTTGCCCCAGCAGATAAAAGGCTTGCAACCATTTTCTCCCTGAAAAAAACTGCACTGAATCATATGGAATAATGTAACAAATCCAGTATTCAAATCAGTTGATAAGAATTTTCACCACTTTTCATTAGGAGTTATCCAATATACACGCCACATTTTCAGATTTTCTGAAATCCTACTCTTGAAAATACATTTCATGACACAGCCATGCATGCAAGAATAATGTCCATGCAATATGAGACGAAAGCGACAACAGAATCCAGGGCAGGGAGTGAGTTGAGAAGTTGAGGAGAGGAAACATGAAAGACAAGAAAAGGGCTACTGGAAGAATCTATTTTAAGATCTCACTTTGCATGCAGCAAATTAAGCAGTACTACTTATCTGATATTTCATAGTGTGTGTTGACCCTACCTTCCATAATATGCAGCCCAATGAAGAGCTGTCCATCCAAATTTGTCTCGATAATCCAACGATAAACCAGAATAGGAAAATGGATAAACTGCCCATGTATAACCTAGGATGGCACACAAATGAATTACACCTTGACCTTTTTCATCACGTTCAGATTTTTTGCGACCTGCTACTATTCGTTCCAGCAACCATTCCTGCAATCTATTCTGCAAGGTCAACTCGAACAAGTTACCTTTAGCTTGGAGGAAAGACATTTTTGTGTCTTCAATTGATTTCATCAAGTGCCCCCAATTTTCAGAGAGAGGTGAGGATTTCCGAGCAAAAACTTTAGCTTCCTTTAAGGCATTAGGTGATACTTTAGTGGAAAAAATATCGAGACTCTTAGATGTAGAGAAAAGCAAATGAGCAAGTCTCATCTGAAATCGAAATTCTTCCCAGTTAGACTTATCCTCCAAAGGAATTGTCTGGTTGTGCAATGGAGGAGCACGGAACTCAAACCTCAAAACTTGACTGATTGGTTTATGGCCATCAAAAGTCAAATAAAGATTCACGAAACCAGGGGTTTGAGGCGCAACTAAACAACGAAAGACCCCACCTTGTACAACTTCTACAGGAACAATAGAATCTCCACAGACAAGGAACAAATCGGAATTTGGGAGGTATACGTGTCCTTCGTGGAAAAGTCCAACCACTAAGATCTGCATAACAATCACTGAGTGTCAGTAACTGGTTATGTATTTGATTGTCTATTTCCTAATCATAAATATATTAAATACTGATTCATTTTATTTTCAAAGATAAAGAGCGACTAACAATAAAATCTATATTCTTTTTTGGAATGTGTTAGGCCAATAAGCTTTAGTAATAAATGTTGAATACAATTATGGGAAGTCACCAGTTTGGTGAAAGCAAGACATCTATTTTGATACAGATGGAGTATCTGCAGTGCACAGATTAATAGTCTTTTTTTAGGGTAAACAAAAGTCTCACATTTAAAATGAAATGTACTTCTTAGATTCCTGACAGATTTTCATGCTAGATACAGATACCAAATTAATCTTTTGCTCAACTCCATTCAGCTTATTTTGTCGATTTTTAATTCAATGCCTCGAGCATTTCTCTATAAAAACAACTCCCAACCTTCTTTTTTGGTCCCCAAACAGAAATGGCGTGACTTGTTCTGACTTTATTTTCAAACAGTAAGTGAAAATGTTTTTATTCCCTCTTATCCCATGTTTACGTCATTAAAGACAGTGCCCAACAGAAAACAACAAATATTCTGATAAAACTGATGAGGTAAGGAACCTTTGTTTCTTCGCTTGAAAAAGTCCATGATGGTGAGATATCTGTTATGCTGAATACTTGTCCAGCTATGGATGCCTGAAGATTATTCGTCATTGGAGTTGTGAAAGACTGATGCACCATTGTAATGGAAGATTCCAGAGTATGATCATCTACTGATCCTGAGGAATCTGCAATAATATCGTTCACCAATCTTCCAAAACTGTCCTGTGTTTGAAAACCATCTTTGCCCAGATTATCCAATGAATCAACTGCACCTAATGACCCCAGACCAGAAAGCATATTCTGTGAATTTACAACCATTTGACCTTCTATAGGTTGATAGGACACATTGTTGGGAACATCCAAATAAATGGAATTACTCCCAGTAACTTGTCCCTGAAAATTGTTTATCAAACTTTCTCGGGACAACTTGTTAGTTGATAAAGCGCCATCCTGTAATCATTATTACTAATTGTTTCAATAAACAAACAGCAGGGGCCGAGAGGTTAAGCTTGAAAAATTCAACAAACAAACAGCATTGAACAATTTGAAAAGGTTGATTAAAGCGAAATACAATATAGTAGTTAAATCACAGAGTAGGAAGCTAAACAAGATTAATTCCATAGACATCTTAATGTGATAACGTCAACAGCACGAGGAAACAGATGCAGTACTCAACAAGAAAAAGATGAATTTGACGTGTAAATGAACATGAGTGGACAGTCCAAAGGTTGATGCATAAACTTAGAGCAATAACTTCAAGAAAAGAAAAGAGAAGTAACAGAACATCCAAATAAAATCATGCACCCTAGAGGGAATTTTGTAATAAAAAAAATCAGTCATGATTGCTCAACTTGAGCAGAATACATCAGCAAATTGATATGATGTCAAATGGAAATTATTACCAGCTGTGGCTCTTAGATTCAGGAAAGAAGTTGCACTAACATTCGACTTGTATCTACTGAACATGTATACTTTCATAACAAACACAACTCTCAATGCAATGTACAAATATTAGCCTAAAGGGTTTCTTTCTGCAATCACTTCAACCAATAATATTTAGTATAAGCATCTAAACAGACCATAGATGGCTATATAAGGTTCTAGTCTTGTCTTCAAGAATGAAATATATCGGTCGTTCGTAGCAAATGCATGCAAGGTTAATTGTCACATCCACACCAAAGAGAGACCCAAAAGAAAGGACTTTGTTGAACCCACTTGATCTATAAGCTTAAGTTCTTTAACAAGACCGCATGTATATCATTTAAATTCTCTTTGACACAATCCCTCACATGTATGTTCGTTCATTTTCCCCCAACCAAAACCTGACACACGAACAATTTCATTGAATGGGTGGCGACAAGACTTTGATTTGGGACATTTGCTTGTTCCGATACCATGTAGAACTATTTGATTTAGAGTAATACTATTTAGCACCATTGGTATTCAACACCAGCCCAGGTGGCAGCATTAGTAGTGTTAAGGGATATATATCCCACATCGGTAAATGATGTTGACACNCCACTTGATCTAAAAGCTTAAGTTCTTTAACAAGACCACATGTATATCATTTAAATTCTCTTTGACACAATCCCTCACATGTATGTTCGTTCATTTTCCCCCAACCAAAACCTGACACACGAACAATTTCATTGAATGGGTGGCGACAAGACTTTGATTTGGGACATTTGCTTGTTCCGATACCATGTAGAACTATTTGATTTAGAGTAATACTATTTAGCACCATTGGTATTCAACACCAGCCCAGGTGGCAGCATTAGTAGTGTTAAGGGATATATATCCCACATCGGTAAATGATGTTGACACAGACCAATTAATAAAGATCTTGGGCTACCCCTCTTAATAAGGTTGACCTTTTAAGATGGACCCCCAAATCTTAACAAGTAGCATTAAATTATAGATTCAATTATGAATAACATAATTTCACATTTAATTGAATTCATCAAATAATGCCACATAAACTAGTTCTCTAGCACTACTGGTGCTAGATAACATTATTCTCTAATTTAAAAACTTAAATTGATAGATAAGGCCACTTGTATATAAAATAAATTTTATTGTCATCATACTTGAATCAGTCTACTACAGACAAACAAGAGAAAAAGCGATGAAATACATCATAATGGCTTTACTTGCACACAGACGACGGTGTGATTTAAATAAATAGATTTACTTGGGCATAACAGGTAACGATGAAATCACTAGCTCTACTTACATTGATTCTGTAACCATTTATTTCAGATTGATACTGTGGCTCAAAGCTTGAAACTTTTCCTGCCAACAGAAAATTGCATGCATAAAAAAAATAAAGGTTAGCATTTTCTTCTGAACCTCGAATTCAAGCACTTAAGAAGTATCAAGTCCATACCTTCTTGAGGTGTTTTAAGCTTTTTTGTATCATCTAGCACTAAAAGTTCATCCCATTCAAGTGTGTTTATCTCATAAAGTGTCTGTTCGTGATTTTTGATGTTCATGTCTGCCAAATCATTGAGAAGAGAGGACTTCAATTAACAGATTCAAGAGAGAAAATCAGGCCTAACACACTGAAGCATTAGCATGAAGTCCAAAGTCAAGGTTGCATGGATAGGCATTTCTTTCTTTGTGCATGATGCAATTATTACCAACTTCATTTGATCGAAAATACTACTGTACATTGCATAGAAAATGTTTTGTATTTCTTTGCGGTTGTTTTCAGCTACTTCCTTTCCAAAAGAAAAAGGTTTTCATTATTTTGTCACATCCCAAACACTTGCTCAATCTTTTATTCAACAAGTGAAATGTGAGCAAATAATTTCATCGCATGACACAATATGATATCGTACAAAATTTAAAGCACCCAAACCTGATCCGCTTCCAGCGTAAGATGCCCGGTCAATCGTGGAATCTAAATCTTCTGATAAAGGCCAAGAAGTAGATGGGTTAGAGACAGCTGAACTAGAATCAAACTTCACAGGTGTGGCTGGAGAAACCTGCGACTGTATCATGAGTTAACCATGACAAGACATGAGTTAACATCATTTGTTACCTCAAACATGTAAGCCATATTTGCAAATGGGTTTCATGAGAACGAGGTCATACTGAAATATTGAATATCCATAACCATAAGCAAGCAAATCAACACACACACACATATAAAGAACTTACATATAGATAAAGTACCAGTGTATCTCAATGAGTAAAAAGAAAAACAGTACAAGATAAGACAAATAATAAATTCTTATACGGGGCTTTGAAGCTGCCCATAGATGAATTTTTTAACAATTTTTCCTTTCGATTTATGTTAACTAGAGACCATATGAAGTCGCTAAGAACGAACTTGTGGTTAATGCATGTGTCTTCATATTGCGCAATTGATTTTTATGATGTCACGATATATCTTCGTAGAATTTCTCTCCATTGATATTTGAAAGTTGAAACCATGTCTAGGAACTTCCGAATGCACAGGTCCTCTTGATTCATGCATAGGTATCTAGTCTTTAAGAATTTAGCAAATTAGTATTATACTGTATATAAATTCATTACATATAACCAGAATCAAGTAAGGTCGCCATGTCATAGAAATATGCTCGATTTTCTACCGCATTATTCTACATTTTAAAATTTATACAGACTAAAGACATGAATACACTATAGACATATTCAAAGAACTAAATAAGAGAGTTTCACAAGGCACAAAAGATAAACCTCCTGAGTTTCACGATAATGAACTAGGACAATGTGTTCCAGCGTCCTGCAACAAACATAGCTATCAATGAAAATTCCAATGAACATGATCATATTCCTCCCCGTATTTAATGCATAAAAGACTTTGTTGCGTTCAACATAATATTGTACAAGTCTAATGATTTCTTACTTGTCAAGTAGCCAGTAACATCTGCGAACAAAGGTTGGGTTATCTTCTCCACGAGCGTAGTACACGTGAATTCGTTCATTATCACCGACCTGTACAACAAACAAAATTAATGCCAATTTTGTTAGTAGATATCACCAGTGACGAAATATTTCAAAATCAACTTGTAAAAATGTAAAATCTTTTTCATGGGGAAAAATAGCAGTAAATTTTTATCTTAAAATGAAGGTCTGCATCACAGACAAAAATAAACAACTGAACTATGAACAGGGGTGAAACAGGGAAAAAAAAAAAGGGAAGTTCATTAACCCCTTCTATTAAATTCTGATCAAACAAACAAAAAGAGGAAGATGCTTAATTTAGAGTAAAATCTCCTTAAAAGAATCCAAAAGACCTAATTAACTCCAAGATGTGGCAATTCATATGCAGCTAGAGTGTGCAAACAACTTAATCTCTTTTATTCTATTCAAGCTTCAATACATAATTCTTCTATTCTCTTTGTTTAGCACGTTTTTTTTCCTGTAATGAGTACTTGCATATTCAAATAAACCCAAAACCTCCACAGAAAAATGCATGACAGAATTTCAATAACAAATGAAAGCTGGCCATCTTGTGCGAAATCACTTAATCTTAACTACCTGCACCTGAAATGATATCATTAATAAATAGAAGAAGAAACGCCACTAATGTCCTCCTTACAACACATCAATATGGTTTTTAAGCCATGAAGTTCAATTACGGAATGCACTGATAATTCTTTGGCTCCTACCACCGTTTGTTTAACCACCATCCTGCAGGTAATGCAATAACTTCATATTGGCTCACCATGCCTACATGTCAGGTTGACAGTTTCCAATTTATTCTTAAAGCAAAAAGCATCATGATCCATGGAATATAATAATTTGAAAACACATTCAAGCAGCAAATTTGATGGAAGCTCGTGTAGATTACCTTGAACAAACTTTTGTATATGTCACATGTTAACTGACTTGGCTAACAATAACTCATATTACTTCAAGGGATAAGGTTTTTCATTTCATTCTAACACATAAATACATAAATCAAGTATATGCCAATAGATAATTAACATGTAAAAAAAACTATTTAATGTCCACAGGTGGAGAGCCAGGAGTAGGAATAGACAATAGTATTAAGGACATCTTTCTATTTTAGCCAATATTCTCACATTTATAATTTTTCGTTGGATATTGCATATTCAAGAACAAGAAGACCTCACTTTTAAATGTTCGTGAGCTTCTTTGACAGTTTTTCCATCCTTCTTCTTCTTCCAGTTATGGCCATCTTTCCTAAAATTACGGAGCATCTTACGGTCAAACAGCACAATTGTGCCACCTATTTTATGACAATAAGAACGAGATTAGTTGAAAAGGCACCATAATAATCATCAAGAAAAGCACAAAGTTATGTAATGGTACAGGTAACAGATGTAGTACTTTTTGGCAAATTCACCGGCTTGACTTTAACATTGAAATATTTGTAGTTACAGAGTATAGCTTGAATTTCATTTGGTCTGAGCCATCTTGCATTGGCTTCCGCCATTATGTTGTTAATGTCCAACTCTGTCCACGCAAGGAGCAGTGATTAAGCTTGACAAAACATTGAAAACAAACTTGAAAAAGGAATCTGCTTTACTTATAATCAAGAAGCATAATAGTATAAGAAAATTTTGCATGCAATATCTTGGCAAAATTGCCAATCAACAGGTAGTCCTTTTACTTTGATACGTGGCATGTTCATTAATGACATGAATCCATACAAAAATAAAAATAAAAAAATCACGAGATCATTTCTTTCGATGCTGTAAAATGGAGTTTGGTTGTCTGCTGTAAAACTTTTATGCACTTAGATCATTTTTAGTTGTGATGAACACTTGAACAGTAAGTCAAACGTACTTCTAACTTGCTTATTTTGTTGTCAAGCTCACTTCTTTACCTACAAAACTTACATTCTTGAAAAGTAATTTTAAGCACAGCCAAACATGCTCTTCTTTCTCAGGTGCTCATTGCTAATTTGCTTAGTTTTCTTGTACATAGCACTAACAAAAAATTTAAAATTTAAAAATAGAAAATGAAGATGATTTGAATGTTTTTTTTTTCCTTCCCCAATATCTAATTCCAAGTACTAACATCAGTATAGAATAACAAAAAGTAAAAACTCAAAATTCTCAAAATTCAGTAGTTGACTAACCAGAATCAAACTCCCAGACGAATAAAAAATTCAAATTACTCAAAAAAAAAAAAAAAAAATCAATTACACACAGTAACAATTATACGTATGCATATATTACTTGTACCTTCCATAGTTCGGAATCCATGAATCTCTGAGCCAGCAAGTCTGGCTGGTTCGCTAGTCTCCATCTTAACACTCAACCGATCATTCACACTCAAAAAGTGATGTAATTAAATGAACAAAACCAAGCAATTAAAAGCTAAATTCATAAATAAAAAAAAAAAAAATCCAGCTTAATTTACTCCAAAACATATAAAAATTTAACAGAACAGACCTAGAGAGCAGCAGCAGAGGTTGTTGGAAGTTGGAGAATTTTTAATTTGCAGTATGATTATGCGCTGAAAAAGAAAAATATTGTTTTTTTTTTTTCTAGCGTTTCTATCGGGCCTATTTGAAAATTATCCAATTATTTTCAAAATACATACTCCCGTTTATATAGAGGCTCACTTCCCTCTTTTTTTTCTCTTATTTTTTTTATTAAAAATATTTTATTTTATTCGTTTACTAATATAATCTTATTTCTTTACTCATTTTGATAATAATTTAATACTAATTATTGATAATTAAATATAAGTAAACTAGTAAAGATTTTGGTAAAAATTACTTTTTCAATAATATTAAATAAGACCAAGTCAAGATTTTATGTCTACACATAGGTGGCTGGAAATTTGGAACCTTTGTCCCCACCGGCCACCCATTTGCAAATGGTCTTTATTCACTGTACTTTTATTTTAATTTTTCACGTCGATACCGTGTGTTTAATCAAATGTCGTACTAGATTGATTAGATCAATTCATGAAAATCGTATTATGTTGATAATTAATAAATATTTTTAATCATGATTCACGAGGTTCTGGGTCTCTTTCTTGGACGAAATGTGAATTGCATCTTCTTCTAAAAAACCTAGTCATTTTTAGCGAACAAAGCGACATCGAAATAAATCTTATGATAGATAGTTAAGAGGCGTGACATTACAAAGCTGGAGAGCGACTTCAAAATGTTGAACATTATGGTGCTTGTGCCTAATTTAGTCTGAAGGTAGACCAAATTGGTAATAATATGTCGTGTAATTAGACAGTGCTATCGATGTCTTAATATGACATTAGTGTGTTTAATGCATCATATACTTCGTGAAATGACGCATGCATTTAGAAGTAGTCGTTAAACGGGGTGTCGAGTCTTATCTTGCTATGAAACTTCTAACGTCTACCGCTTTGTAGTGCATGGAGCATAAATCATGTTAAAACCTTGACAAGTTTTCTTCAAGAGGCAACAACTCAAGGTCGACATGAGTATTGAAGTGTAATTGGACATTCATCTCGTACGATTTCCTATGAGCAAACACGATGATCTTTGTTTTGCATTTCATTAAGCGCCTGATTGTTTTAGATAAAAACAATTTTCAGTCAATTTTGATAAAAATAAAAATGAAATGTATAAAAAGTTGTGAGTCTCATGAAATATGTAATTAAAATTAATTATTGAGTTCGACTTAAACTTTAATCAATTTTTTTAATTGAACCAAACAAAGACTACCATGCTTGATACTATTAAAAAAAATTGATTAAAATTTAACTCGAAGTCAATAATTAATTTTAATCACATATTTTATTAGATCTTCAATTTCAACCACACATTTCATCATCTTTTATTAAAATTTGTTAAAATCAAATTTAATATCTACCAAATAAAAGCTAAATAAGTTTATTAGAATCTCTCAATAAATTGTAATGTCAACAATTACTAATATTAAAAAAAAAAAGAAGAAGGTGATCATATTCACGGTTCAAATTAAAAAGTTCACAAGGAAAAAGTTATAATCATGTCATATTAACCGACTTAAAAAGTCAATTAAAATTTAAAAGTAGTTATAGTTAAAATGATTTTCCTTTAGACGTCCAAATCATTTGTACTGTACATTTTGTGTTCACACGTGAAGATGCTTGAAAATTTCATATATGGAACTCCGACCCCCATGGACCCCACCTGGATTGTAAATGGGGCTCCACTTTGCACTGCAAGTCTATCTTCATTGCATTTAATATTAAAATCTCAAAGTATATTTTTCATCTCTGTCATTGCCATTTTGATGTGTACGACGTAAGATTGTCGATTATGATATTTACAAGATGATAAACAGGTTTTTATGAGTATTTTTTGAAGCCTATAAATATTAATATCATCAACAAATAATATAAGCAAGATGGAATGTCCGTACCAATATCACATCAATATTTTTGTACATTCATAGACAAACTGAAAAAAAAAAATTAAAACCACAGTTCAGTGACCAATTCAAGTAAGGGGAAAAAAAACCCACCTGGTTGAAGCACAAATGCTTTTTAATCGGCTCGTGCTCAAGGGTCGAGCTCGACTCATTCCACGATCTCGTGTTTTTTTTTTTTTTTAGTTTCTTCTCACATTTTTTACGAGCCCACAAGCCGCTCGCTTCCAAAACAAGTCAGCATGTTCGGCTCGATTGCCACCCCTACCGAAACCCATTTCGTATTTTAACACATTTTCGGCTCTCAAATCCTTATAAAACTCTATGTTTATGGTATATGTAAAAGAACCTCAATACACACGAAGCTTTGAGAGAGCTTTAGATTGTGATCTAAAGTATTGAAATTTTGTGTAAACAACGTTCATTATTGATTATAGTGAAATATTCATCTTTTGTTCGTGATTTTTTCTCGTCTTGAATGTTCACGTAAAATCTTGACGTTCTCGTGTGATTGATTGATTTATTTTATTTCATTTTTGCAATTTCTTGCTTTATTCACATCTTATTAAGTCCAGAATAATTTAGTCCTACAGGCTATAACATTAATCATGTAATGTTAAATAAATGTTATCAAATATTTTTATTTCTTAATCTTATCTAGTACTGACATAAATCTTTCAAGTATATAATAAAAACTCCTTAGTAACCACGTCAATAATCTGGACCATATGACCCCACGTACCATAAAATTTATCTTTTGGACCTCAAACGTCTTGAATGCCATCAAATCAATTTATGGATGTTTGGTCCCGGATTAAATTATCAACGTCCTTGGTTTTAATTGCACGAGTCACTCGGTGAAACCCAC
>CAIGRQ010023579.1:0-11447 GCA_903798375.1 Fraxinus sp. D2006-0159 | reverse complement strand
TTACTATCCTCCCTTGATTTTATCAGAGGCCATATCTATCGCAACCACGATGGATGATTTACACAGTCACGAAGGCCTCAGACTTTCCAATATGCAGATGAATCGACGATGCTGATGCAACCGCCGTCCCTGTGGTACTGGGATTCCAACCCTCAGCCCTTGTGGACCAGAGTTAATTGGTCCTCCCTCTCCCAAATCCACAGTGAGGCCGGTAGCTCTTTCCCTATATGCCTCGTTCTTGTTGCTAATTGTTTTACTTGTGAATTGTGGTTTTATTTTGATGGATTTATGAATAATTGAATACTGATTTTGAAACCAGAAGCGTATTAGGTGGTAGTTGATTANAACCGCCGTCCCTGTGGTACTGGGATTCCAACCCTCAGCCCTTGTGGACCAGAGTTAATTGGTCCTCCCTCTCCCAAATCCACAGTGAGGCCGGTAGCTCTTTCCCTATATGCCTCGTTCTTGTTGCTAATTGTTTTACTTGTGAATTGTGGTTTTATTTTGATGGATTTATGAATAATTGAATACTGATTTTGAAACCAGAAGCGTATTAGGTGGTAGTTGATTAGCATGATTTGCAGTTTCTGAATCTTTCTTTTAACGATTTTCAGGGTGTATTACCAGAAGAAGACGGAAGAACGGCTGGTGAGTGTAAAATTTTTGGAAGAGTTAGTAAAAAATTTATTCCTTTACTTTTTGTTGATTAATGATTACTTAAGACAGCAATATCTTAATAATTTTGTACCGTGTTTTATTATTCACCTTCACTTTATTATTTCCATTGAGATTTTTATTAATTTGGTAAGTCAAGGAAGAGTTAGCATAGACACGCTTAAAATGGCTAAAGATGAAGAGGGCATTTAAGAAAGTAGCTTTTTGGTTTGGCAATTAGTTTGAGTGCCTTCATAGCTTAAATCTGGGTTATCAAAATTTTAATAAATCTGGACCCCGTCTTTCTTTGAGAAATATGTAGATTAGATTAAGGATTAGTTTCACCTTCAGTTAATCTTCTTCAAAAGTTATGTTTTGCTAATTTTAATAATCTCTTCTTTAGATTTTGGAATATGAGAAAATTATCCTATTCATGAGTCATGACTACTAGTGATTGGATTTATTTCATAAAGATAGTGTTCCTCTCACGTACTCCATTTAAACAATGTGGTGTAGGAGAACTAAATAATGATTTCAATTTGTTTTTTTTTTTATTTGGATAAGGATTTCAATTTGTTATTCTCAGAAACTTCATCAACAAGCCTTATATGTCTTGACACCTTTGTCAAGAAGTGCTTGTTTACCTTTGATTATGTGTCCTTAGAGATTTTAGGATAGCCTTGATAATTTTTGGGCTTTAAATCTACAATTTATGAGGGTTTCTATTTGCACTTTATGAATTTATTGATATTATATAATTATATTAATCCTGATATTATAAATGAACTGAAAACTTGAGTTAGGGAAAATTTACTTCACAGATTATTTAGTTTCTGATGTATCTTTTTGGCAGATCAAAAAAAGATTATGAAGGGGGATGTCGTGGAAAATGGCAATGTGAACTTAATTGGGGCAACATTTGGCTCATATCAGCCTTCATTCACTACTAAGGCCAGACTCGTGTCGAAAATTACTGAGAAGAAAAGTAAGGAGGCCGATAGGACTGTTTTACTCACTTCTTAGAGCTTGTGGTAGTTTTTTTAAAAATGTATTAGATTTTTCAGTACTTCAGAATTTTGGATCCAAATTTTGTATGGATATTATTACATTTTGGAGTTTAATTAACGATGATTATTGGAGTTATTTGATATTGTTATTTTCTATTTTGTTTTGTGGTTAATTTATGTCAATCATTGTATAAATAAAAGAATTAAAAATTTTAAAAAATGTAAAATTACCTATAGCAACGGTCAAAAAACGTTGCGAAAACCCTTTCGCAACGTTTGTGCGTGCGTTGCAATATTCTATGTTGCCATAGAGGTGTCGACTTTTTGCAACGTGCATTATGAGTTGCAAAAAGTGTCTACAACAACATTCGCAGAACGTTGCTAAAAACCTTTAGACAACGTGCTTTGAACGTTGTCATATATCATTTTTCACAACGTGCGGAGAACGTTGCAAAAAGATTGGACTCTACGGCCACATCAAAGCCTGCAACGTTAACCCAAACGCTGCAAAAAGCCTATGGCAATATTTTTCGTGCGTTGCCAACGGAGTATGTGTGATGAGTCATAAATAACTTAAAATAAGCTAAAATATCCTAAAACTCAAAAACATAATAAATAAAAAGGAAAAAAAAATTGGGTTGCCTCATAATAAGCGTTTTTTTTATATTCTTTAACTCGACTTTGGCAATTGAATCATGAACACCAAAAGAAGGGATGGTGTTGGTAGTGAATTGTCTTGTCAATCATTTCACCACAAAATCTATTAGGGATCTTACAATTTGCCTCGTCTGGACCGGCTCCTACTAAGGCCTCTGATAAAAGGGGATCGGCCCAATTTCGTTCCATGGGAAAGGGGTCATCTCCACACATATAACAAGGTCGCACATGTTGCCATGTAATGTGTGGGGCCCTCACCGTCTGTCACGTGGTTCAATTAGATACGATTATTTATATGAATAACAATTCCTTATATTTGGAATATTAGGTAGACTAGTACTTGTATTGTTACTTGGAAATAAAGGAAAGTAAGTTAGAGAAAGGCATTGATGTGAAATAAAAAAAAGAATTTGAATATTTTCATGATAATTTCATCTGAGTTTATCTCTAAATTTCCAAATAAAACCAAAGAGTCAAATATGACAACTTGTAAGAAAATTGGCCAGAAAGAAGAAATCAAAATTTAAGAAACTTCCAAATAATATATTTTTGTTTATGTGTTCCACGAGCATATTTGGTTATTTTTCATCGATTAAATGTGTATATGAACACACACGAGCAATACAAATCGTTATTCTCAAGTCAAAGTTCAATTGGATTTATTCTCATACAGTAAATTGAAATAAATGATATAATAATTAATTTAATTTTTTTTTTCTTTTCTTTGATATTGAGGATGGCTATCTAATCAAACTTAGAGCCATGCTAGGCTTACAATTTTTTTTGACAAAAACCTTGGCAAAATGCAAGGCGGCCCCCCACAATTGGATTTATTCTCATACAGTAAATTGAAATAAATGATATAATAAATTAATTTAATTTTTTTTTCTTTTCTTTGATATTGAGGATGGCTATCTAATCAAACTTAGAGCCATGCTAGGCTTACAAATTTTTTTGACAAAAATCTTGGCAAAATGCAAGGCGGCGCCCCACCAATAGGTGGGGGGCCGCCTTGCATTTTGCCAAGGTTTTTGTCAAATTTTTTTTGTACAAATAATTTTATTTATCAAACTTATTAACATGACATAAGAAAATATTATTTTTAATTGAATATTTCTAATTTGTATCATAACGCAAAAATAATCCGTTTCTAGATACTTTTATTCTTGTTATATAGATTTCTGTGAAGTTCTTATTTTCCAAAATCCTATACATTATCCAACTCTTTGTATGATTATACCATAGTCATAAATATAGACCCAAACATTGATTTAGACGAGATTTATTGAGTCATTCATTTAATCGTTGGATTTTCGATTTAACTGTAAGTTTAGTTCCAATTTTAATTTTCTCAACTATTTTTCCAATCTAGATTGAAACGTTAGCGACAATTATATGTAAAATAGTAAATTTCTCGAACTTCTTATTGCAAAAAAAAAAATACTAAATACAAAGTTTAAATGATAAACCAATTTGTTACTCAAAACAATTTAGTTGTAGTAATTAGCTCAACAACTAACTGGTGTCCAACGACTTAAATTCTTACAATCATGTAGGGGTGTTAAGTAGGTCGAGCCAATTCGATCGGTTCATCCACTATCAGGCTCGACTCCCCCACCTAGCGAGCCTGCTCACACTCGCAAATGAGATCAACCCAGTATGAGCTGGCTCTAAATTTTAGTTCAACTTGGCTCACCCCACCAACTTTTCCTTTAGTGGAGTACGTTGATCCAAGTCATGAGCAATTCGATGTTCTTCTTCTTCATCTTCTTCTTTTGCTCTAAAAAAATCGAAAATTGCATATATACCCCCGAAGTGTAAAGACATGGTGATCTTAGAAAATTCTATTTTCTCATAAGAATTTATTAAAAAATTTATAAAATTGTAAAAACTATGTAGAGTTAATATTGTACACAAATCAATGTAGAGTTGAAATTGTACACAAACTATACTATCCGTGCTTAGATTGGCTATATTATATGTAGAGTTAAAATTGTACACAAATCAATATTTTGTACACATTTTTGATAGAAAACCAAAAAAGGGATTATCGATCTGAAACATTATCAAATCCTAATTTATCAAACCATTTCTCAAATATAACCATTAATGTTGAAATCAATGAGAATGAAAATAGCGGAAGCATAAACATACCTTGATCCATAGATCTCTTATTGCCTTCCTGGGTTAGATCTTCCAATTGATTGATAATCCCCAATTCACTTTTGCTCTCTATTGATGGGGATGTAGAGAAACTCAAGAAAATCAACAATTAGGGACCATGACCCCAATATAATAATAAGATAATGAATAGTCATTATCTTTTATTTCTTTCAAATCGGCTCCTCATCAATTTAAAACAAACTTTCGATCTATACACTTTAATTCTATGAAACATAATACCCATTGGTCAAAATTCATCTTTATTGCATCACTTTAATTGACTAATATTCTTTAAATAATAGCATTACACATTTTAATATATTACGTGTGGCCCCATATATATGATCTTAGAATTTTCCAACAATTTTTTGTACAAATGAAATTAATACAATTTAATAACAAATATAAGAAATGAAATAGTTCGTGTCTAGGAGGGATTACCCCAATTTCAAGAATTGCTTTTCCATCCGTTTTCATGCACAGTGGGTAGGAATATGTTAATTAAAAATGCAGCCACTTTTCATAAATGCCCCTCATCCCATAAGAAATTTTGAATTGATTATGCAGCCTTTCTTGACTTCTCTACAAAATTGGTTCAACAGTGGGGTCCACGTGCTCAAGTTTTTTGGCTCCTCATTTGCCTTATTGCTCAACATTTTTTTTTTCTTTATTTCACAACCAGTTTTAACGTCAACACTTTTTTCTTTATATCACAAAAAATTTTAGCCTCAAGACAATTGGTGGAAGGAAAAATTTTCACATATTTTCGTTGCATTTTTCAAAAATAGCACCACATAACGACATCGCTAATTTTTCAAGGAAAAAATTACGAATAAAAAATATATTTCGAACTTGATGTGCCAAGTAATCTCGGAACATATCCTACTCATTTCGTTGGGTTTCCGGTGCATGCATTTCTACTACAACTTCCTCCCAAGCCCACTACTCATCTGAGGCGCCAATCTTGCCAGTGGACCCGTAAGAGATGCCACTGCATTTGAGCAATTCTTCGAATCGCTTGTGTTTCATTCGGAGGGCATCCCATCGATTTTTCAACTATTGTTTGTTCCAATCGTGGCTGGAAGAGGTGTTGAACAGGTTAATTAATGTGTCCCAACCGTGCTTGGTGAAGCATTTTCTGTTCCTGTGTCCGTCAGCGATAACAGACTCGCATGCAATCGCAAAACAAGACGATTGAAGCAGCGAAACGGGCCGATTAAAGCACGGAGCAATAGCTTCAGACGAAAAGAAGGAAAGAAGGGAAAAAAATTCATAAAAACACAGTTTGACACCAAAAGCCATTGAGCAAATTGCAGAAAACATGGAGAATTGACTGCAAATCAATTGAGTTGCAGAATCGCATTATATGATTCTAATTCCCACAAACAATCACTACGCCATATGCTATGAATTTTATTTACCACCTATAATTCTAAATTAGATCGCAAACCACAATAGTAGCAAAAATTAACCAAAAAAACGTTTCGAAATAAAAAATCGAACTTCCAATTCGAAATTGAAAACTGTAAAATTGTAATTCCTACTAGATCCGGAAAACTGAGGCCATAAAGAACAACAAAGTTTAAACTTACATTTTCCAACGTTCTTATTCAGCACTCTCACATACAAACCAAGATTCATTGAATTCATAAATTACCGTAAACTTTCTGTTTTTGTTGAAAGTGTAAGAGTGAAGGAAAGAATTACCGATTAAAATAATAATTTGAACTAGCTGAAGAAAGCTTCTACGTAGAAGAACCCAAGCGTAGAAGCAGGCTGCAGACTGAGCTCAATAGTTGGGCATGTCCGTTGCTGTAAATTCTGGGCCAACCAGGCAGCTAACAGACTTTTGAACAATTTGTCCCAAAAAATGGTCGGAAACTTTTGCCGCTACAACCGATTATTGAAGGACTTGAAAAACCAGTGAAATCTTGTTTGAGGTGGAGGATGAAGGGAAGAGTAAAGTTGTGGTGGTTGGGAAATGCGTGTGGTAGGTGGGTTGTGTTTACTAGCCAGAGCCAACTGGAGGGTAGAAAGGGAAAATTGTGGAAACATTTGTATTTCTGCTTCTTGTCCTTTTTCGACTGTTACAGCCCCAACAGTCAGATTTTGAAGGAAAATCTGAGAAAATAGTTGGCCCATGGCTATAGTAAAAAAGACGCGGGAAGTCCACCTTCATGTGTAAGGATTTTAATTGAACATGTGGGTTTATATGTAAAATATTGTGTATTATAAGGATATCAATTTTTGGTTCAACCCGTTTAAAGTGATCTAATAAAGTTGCGGTATTTTGGACTTTGAAGCATCTAATTAAAGTGTTGGCATTTATGTGTAGGGACCTAACATGTTCCTAATTTCATGATAGTCCGAATTAGGTTAATGGGTCATTAGTGTATATATACGGTTATGGTCCCTGGATCACACGTGTTTTGACTCATTCTGTTCCGACTCTCATCATCATTGTATTAATCATGCCTGATTCAGGTATGCTTCTACTTTCGATTTACAAATTCTTGATAATCCAACATGAAAGATTCATATGACGGTGAAGAATATTTTTCCAACAAGTGGTATCAGAGCCAGGTTCTTTGCTAAATCATTGAGAATCAAAATCTTAATTTGGTTCTTGTATAATTTTATGATTTTCGAATTTAGAAAATTCGGATTTAGTTTTTGTTAAATTTGAAAAAATTTATGCCATGTCTTTCATGATTCAATTATATTTTTGAAAGAAAATACTTTTACATTGGATTCCGTTGGTGAAATCCTGATCCATCCCAGCTTTTACATTCCGATCTCTCTGCTCTTTAAAAAAGAAGATGAAGTAGAGTGAGGTGAAAAATAAAGTTTTAAATGTTTGAGACTGTGGGTTGTAAGAATAAAAAGTTTGGATACTAAAATTGCAATTATTACTTTTTATTTTGACACTTTTACTGTTTTAACGAAAAATTTGACGGTGTGAGGTTTTTTTCACAAAAAAGGTCTTAAATATGGGAGTTTTCTGCGATTTTCAATAGGTATGGGATATATCGCAAATGGGAACGTTTTTATGGGAGTTTTCTGCTTTTTATCCCAAAAAACAAATAAAATAGTTGTTACGCCTCGTTTCCGAAGACCCAAGAAAAAGGTGCTACGTGGTCAACCAAGGACCACGTGGAAAGTCAACAAAAAATCAAATAAAGGCATGTGAGGTCAAAATAGAAACAGATCAAATGAAATCGAGATCCTTGCATTGCAGGCTGAGGCATTGCTTCAAAAAGATGTCCGTGCAAAGGCGAAGCGCTGCAAACCAAAGAAAGGAGCTGAGGCCCTCCACTTGGAAAGCCTTCCTCAAAGATCTCTTCGAAGCTCTCATTCCTTTCGAAGTTCATAAAGCCGACATTGTCTCTTATGATAAGTTTGAAGATATTTTAGAAGTAATTGATGTGATGTCTATAATAAAATTTTGCCAGTGTGTCAGTCTATTGTGTAGAGCGGTTGACCCTTTGCAAACATTAATTGTAACGAGTGGACAGTGATGTGAAGCTTCGTTATAGGAGATGTCGCCATGTGGATTTGATCCAACAATCACCACGTCGGCTAAAATAGTATAAATAGCATCTCTTTGTATGTTAACATGGGAAATCTAAGATGCAGAGAGAAACTCTACCTTCATTCCCAGAAAACGCATTAGGATTCAAGAAGATTTATACACTTTGTTATTTACATGCATTACGAACCCAAATAGCGATTAAACGTTGAGAGTTCAACGTAAAATCACAGTTATCTTACATCATATCTACCCTTCCACATATTCCATTACAAATGAATGAGTTATCTCAGAAAAATCCGCCCAGCATTCGTTGATAGGGCAATTGCTGTCGGCACAAAATCGCCGGTGTCCGAACCTCACTGTCTCTTGCCGGAAAGCGCATCTCGTGTCCATTCAGATTTAACTACCGTCCACATTCCAATATAAACGTGCCAAATCAGCGCTTGACGTGGCAGGAGTGGGTCCGACATCTGTTGGCATCATTTTTTGGAGTCAACAATAGTTATTTTTCCTTCTGTGATTTTCTAGTTGAAATATACTAAAATAAAAGTTTTTTTTTTTTTTTTTAATATGATGGTTTAAGTGTTAGGATTCATGATTTTACCATAGTTATCCCATTAATCTTAGTTACCGAGTTTTATACATTGATTATGTTTATCCGATTGAATTCTTCTAATATATTCAAGTTAACTAATTCAATTCCATATTTCTATGTAAATCAATCTTAGTTAAACGCAATTACTGTTCTAAGAATTCATGTAACGACCGTAATAACTAGTATAAGTATCTTTACATTCTATACTGAATTATCGATTTTTACTACGTGGTCCAACAAATAATTTGCATCTCTAAGTAAAATCAATTCACAAAATCAATTGACATTTAAAACTTTATAATTAAAATTAAGGTTCAAAATTAGGTTACAATCATTCATCTTAACTAAATACTTAATTACATATCATGGGAGAATAAATTTAAAATACACGAAAGAATTAAAGTACATCATCGGGTATTAAGAAAAAACGAGAAAAAGATAAAAATCTTGCATCGAGATTTCGTCTTCTTATAAAAATTTAAGACCCTAACTCTTTGATTGATTTCTTGATTTTTTTTTCCCTCCTTTTGTCTTGAATAATATATGTACAATGAATCTCCCAAACCTTGACTTGAATATAAAAGTCTAATGAAATCTTACAAGCTTCCTTTAATTGTTGGACTAAGTTGTATATTTATAGAACAAGATTATGCAATGTTTTTGTTCAAATTGATTTCCACCAAAGAGTTTGAATTAGTTTCTACAAAAGAGTTTAATAAATAAAAGAAAACAATTCCTTTTTCCAATTGACTCTTTTTCTCATGTGACTTTATTCTTCCATCTTCTAATATTGCAATTAAGTCCTCTTTATAGTTGGTCGGAGATAAATTTTGGAGTTTACAATTTAGTCCTCAAACTTTTCAAATGTTGAATTTAACTCCCGAAACATATGAATTTTTAAATGCTTACTTAATAGTTCCAATTGATCTCTTACAATTTGATTAATCTTCAATTGCTTCGAATCAAACTCCAATTAAACTCCAAATACCCTTGTTTCACGTAAATTGTATCCCAATTGGGATTTTCCTACAATTAACATAATTTACACAAATTATATATATATTCGCTCAATTAACTTATAACTAAATAAGAGTAAAAACCCGAATAAATGCATAAAATACTCTTATCAATTACAAAGAAACAAATGGATATCGAAAACTAGGATGTCCTATTATAAAAATTTCACAAAAGAATGTTAGTTTAAACAAATAGAGTATTATTACTGTTCATTTCTACTTGAGCTTGTTCATCCCACATGAACTCTCATCTTAAAAAGAGTAGTATATCCTCTTCTCTAACACTGCCAATCATCTTTCCTCAATTCGAGTCTTGAAATTCACAACGAAAGGAAGAAAGGTTAGCTATAAATTTATTCTCCTTGGTATATCGACTGACAGGAAAACGATTACAAGATAAACTTGGACATTGAATTACAGAATTAAACAAATTTTTTGAAATAAAAACCCGACCTTTACCAGCAATGGAAGACAATGAACCATATGCTATCTTAGTTTTTTCTTTACCAGAACATTGACCAGCTTGTCATATAATTGGTAACTCTAGAATCCATGGAGTTTGAAAATTTAAAGTTAATGAAAAAGTACCTTGTTTGAAAATAGAACAAGAAGAATTGGGAATTGACTTCTCCTTTAGATGACCAATAAAATCATGCAGAACCTCTATTTGTTACTTGGTGATAGAACGCTGATTTTGAACATGTTGAGTGCCTTCTTCACTTGAAAAGCTCGGTTGCTAAGGTACTTTCTGTGGCTGCAGCAGGTACTGCCAATGCCTCTATTGGAGAACTTGATGGCTGCTGCTTTCTTCCCAAAATCACATTGCTTTGGCTTTCCCCTCTTCTAATATAAGCAAACACTTCATTCATTGTAACTAGTGGTTCTTTCCCAAGAGTTCTTACCTTAGCCTCATCAAGCTCGGAATTAAGTCAGCCAAAAATTCAACAACTCTCTTTCGAGATTTTTACAAATTACGAGATTACGTCAAAATATACATGTAATATCCCTTTTTCTCTCTTTTAATCCTATATGTCTATCCTATTTCTATTTCAATTCAAGCAATATGATTTACCTTCTCATCTCAATTACGATGGATTGTGGAAAGAATGGGTTCAAAATTATGATGATGAGGGAGGCATGGGAGACATATTTTTACACATACTAAAACAATTAAAAATTTCTTATGAATAGTCAATTTCTTGTCATGTACCAAGAAAAATTAAGCGTTAAAAAGTTGATAAAATTCAAGTTAAAGTCAATTTTTAATCCAATATTTTATGTGATCCACGACTTTTATCAATTCTTAACTTCATTTTCGTTAATTTTTATTAAAGTATATTAAAGATTTGATTTTTAGCAAAATAAAACTGGGGCAAAAGGTAACTGTCTGGACTATCTCTTGTGGCCCAACACCTTTATAGGCTTGGTAACTTGGGCTTTCTTGGTTTTTCTAGAAAACTAAATAAAAAAGCTTTTGAGCTAGGTGGTTGCTTGACCAAGCCCACTGCTTCAAAGATGGGCCACAACCGCATTTTTTATTGAGAAAATTACATAGGTCCAGGGATTTAAAATTTAAAATTCAAAAATCAGGGACCAAACTTTATTTTTCAAAACTCAGGTGATATAAAATTCCTAACCCTAATTTTTCAATCCCTCCCCTCCCCCTCCTCTCTCTCTCTCTTTCTCTCCTCCCTTTCCCGTCCCCGTCCCCGCCCCTCCCCCTCCCGGCAGCAGGCTGCTGTGACAGCATCTTGCTGCTGCGAGCAGCTCGCAGCGGCTGCCGGCAGCTGCTTGCTGCGAGCAACAGCAACTGCTTGAGTGGT
>CAIGRQ010023527.1:0-10065 GCA_903798375.1 Fraxinus sp. D2006-0159 | reverse complement strand
GGGGGATGGAAAACCAGCTTGGCCTGTAAATTCCTTTCTATTATAAATTAATTCGTCAACTCAGCACCATGTCATTATTTTCCAAAGAAGACATTCACCAAACGTGGCCTTACCAAAATCAATAGTAATTCGTAGCTAAGAAGGAGCTTGAAATCCATATGAAAACCCAGTTGACTGAAGTCGAGATTGTGAACCCTAATCCTTTAAAATCCACGTATACATATTTTCCATATCATGCTGAACTAAGAAAGCATCGAGCCAGAGATCATATTTATCAAACCTAGAAATTCAATCACTATCACGAACTATCTTTGCCTTTGATTTCTCATTCAATACGGGCTTAAAGTAAAAGCTAAAGAAGAACCAAGCGCCTCGGATGGACTTACGAAATAGATTTGGGGTATAATTTTGGTTTTTCGCAATTCTTATCACCATTTCAGAAGAGAAATGAAATGAATTTGGAGGTGAGGGTTAGGGTTAGGGATTTGGAAATGATAAGGCGTGTTTCGGATTGTTTGAAAATGACAAGGAGTGTTTGGCTGACGTGGAAGATCCGCTCAAGCATTTAACAATTTAAGTAGATTTTTCATTGTCCACCTGTACGGATGTATTAACGGAAATCATTTGATGAGTAATTAAGTGCAACAGTACAAAATTCAGTGGCTAATGAGACAGTTGATAAAGTTCGATGAGTAAGTCGTGACTTGATGCAAAGTTCGATGACCAACAAAACATTTAACTCTCTAATTTTATGCCATTTGATTTGTCAAAGATTGTGTTAAAAAAATGATGAAACTATTTTAAAAAACTACAAAGTGTTTTATTTAAAAAAAAAATTCAAAATTATTGACTTTATTTAAAATTAAAAAAACAACTTTTATTAAAATTTCGAGTAGTTGTTGAGTTAATTTTCCCAGTTGTCACCAAACTTATATCCATGTGTTTCGGTGCTAAGTCGGGTATAAGATGTCGACCTTTAATCACTAAATTTATCCAAACGTTAGACATTACTCACTAGCATAACGCCCGTTTCAAAC
Organism: Fraxinus sp. D2006-0159; assembly: GCA_903798375.1. NCBI lineage: Eukaryota > Viridiplantae > Streptophyta > Magnoliopsida > Lamiales > Oleaceae > Fraxinus > Fraxinus sp. D2006-0159. Next base: position 9,028 of record CAIGRQ010023527.1, on the reverse strand, counting down.
CATTAACGAAATTGGCTACGTGGTTAACGGAATGCACATGTGTGCTGTTAAAAATCACCATGTCTTCGATTGCTCACTAAAATTTGAAAAACATCTTTGATTGCTTACTGAAATTTGAGGTGGTCGAATTTTGGCCACTAAATTTATAAAAATGACGTCAACTTGTTTTTGGTTAAAAATGTATACTGCAAGCACACGAGGGTCGCAAAAAAGTAATAAAATAGACAAACGAGTTCGAATTGTCGATCCCACAAGTACTCAATTACACAATATTTAAATTTAATTTTAACATATTATTATAGAATTTTAAACTACTTCATCATTTGAAAATTCAAATTTATTGTGTAGTTCGTTGTTAATAGTAAAATATGAATTTTGCAACGAAACACGCAATAAATTTTGCAATAAATTTTGCAGCGAAATACACAAATTTAATTGAAATTTGAATTTTTGTAATGAAAAATCCAAAATTTAATTTTAACAATAAAACACACAATAAATTTGAAATTTTCAAATAATGAAATTTTTTGTAATTTTTGAAAAATTATGTTAAAATTAAATTTATTTGTAATTGAATAATCATTTTTTTTGGGATTGAAAATTAGGAGCATGCTTGGTAGAGCTACTAATCCGATTAAAATTGAAAATATAGCCGTTATTAGGTCTCACTCGTCTAATAAAAATAAAATAAAAAACGTTCAATTTTAATCCGATTTTAATATCTACCAAACACACTCTACGACTAATTTGTCCACTTTATTACTTTTGACCGATTGGTGTATATGCCGTGAACATTTTTTTAATGAAGAACATGATGACGTTATTTTGATGGCTAAAATTCCACCGCTTCAAGTTCTAGTGGGCAATTGAATACTTTTTTCAGATTTCAGTGAGCCGTCAATGACGATAGGAACGATTAACTCGTCATTGTTGACATTTACTATATGTAAAAGGGTTAAAACATCGTTTTCGACACGATATCTCACCAATTTCTTTTACAGATCCTCGCCGTACATATATCCCCTGCAAATCAGCACGATTTTTTTGGTCAAAATTACTAATTTTGTTAATAAAATTCCTAATTTGCTTGTCCCAGCAGCTTTTAATTAATTAATTTATTCATCATTTCGGTGATTATTAAGAATCAGATCATCAATTGCGTTGCTTATTTCTCCCTCGTGTTAATGAACGTAGCAAGAAGCAGGTAAAAAATTGATTAATGATCGAATTTTAACCGTTAATGTGTGATTTAATTGCTCTAGTTTGAGATTTTGGACATAATTTCATTATCATTACCGCATGTCGTCATTTTTCTGAATATTGTGGATGTAGTATTTTGTCTTTTTTATTGAATTAGCCCATTATTCAAATCAATCTGCTTTCGTATTGAAGTTATCTTGTTTGCTAATTAATAAATTATAGTATTGCCATCAATGACAATGAATGTTAATTATTTTTATTCTTTTCTGTTTATTGATTGGACAGAAGGTCAAAGTCATTATGTATTTAAGACTTGAAAAAGTAGGGTTTTGCCTGTATTCAATTGTACATTTGTACTCTGTTTTGAAAAATAATAATAATTAAACTGGAGGCTCTATGTTGTTGGGGTTGAGTCGCAACGGGATCAATTCGGCCAACTGTTTCTGTCATTTTGATGAGTGGCACCCGCAGGAGTAGCATAGCTAATTGGGATTTCAAAGCGCTCTTCAGAATTTCCTTTACCCATAGGTATTCATCAACATTTTTTTTTTCTAATTTTAATTTTTACTGAGAGATTTTAGAATTCAATAATTCTATTTTTAACAGTTGAATGTAGCCCTTGTTATTGGGATTTATGCTAAGCCAGTTCTGATCTAGATGGAACCTGTACCAATTTTGATTCCAAGGCTGCAATCCCGTGCTTCTAAATGCAGCAGACTTATACTTATAGATGGTTATTGAACTAGTGGATAATTCTAATTGTTTGTTTTTCTGCTTTTCAGGTTTTGCTATCGATTTTATTCACTATAAATTGTGAATCAGTGAACAGTTTTAGTTTTGTTAAGTCGAGCTCCATTGCCTGAGTGACATAAATGGGTTGCTGTTGGTGTTTTGAGTTTTCATTTTCTAGGAAACCCAAGGGGATGGGATCCAGCAGTGGGTTTCATTTTGATGAGTGGCACCCGCAGGAGTAGCATAGCTAATTGGGATTTCAAAGCGCTCTTCAGAATTTCCTTTACCCATAGGTATTCATCAACATTTTTTTTTTCTAATTTTAATTTTTACTGAGAAATTTTAGAATTCAATAATTCTATTTTTAACAGTTGAATGTAGCCCTTGTTATTGGGATTTATGCTAAGCCAGTTCTGATCTAGATGGAACCTGTGCCAATTTTGATTCCAAGGCTGCAATCCCGTGCTTCTAAATGCAGCAGACTTATACTTATAGATGGTTATTGAACTAGTGGATAATTCTAATTGTTTCTTTTCTGCTTTTCAGGTTTTGCTATCGATTTTATTCGCTATAAATTGTGAATCAGTGGACAGTTTTAGTTTTGTTAAGTCGAGCTCCATTGCCTGAGTGACATAAATGGGTTGCTGTTGGTGTTTTGAGTTTTCATTTTCTAGGAAACCCAAGGGGATGGGATCCAGCAGTGGGTTGGGTAGTCATACTTCACAGGCTTCATTGTTGTCGAAGGAGGGGGAAGATGACGATTGGGGTTCTTACAATGGTTACACGACAGATATTGGGAGTGAAGATGACTGTGAGTTCCAAAGCCCGACGAAACGATCTGAGGAAATCCTTGTGTACAGGATGCAGCATGGGTTAATTTGCAGGGAATTTCCTGTTAAAGAAACCCATGAACTCATTCGCTCAGAGGTAAAATGCATAACAAATGTACTTTTCATTTCAACTGCCTGTACTGGAAATTAACACTTTTAAGCAAGGCGTTGGTGAATTTTTGACCGTATGTTCATATATTAATGCGCTCAATAACTTGTTAATATTTTCGCAGCCAGACAAGTTTGTTATGTAGAATGCTTCCCTACGAGCCATATTCGGATTATTTATTTTTGTCGAGCAAGCTAGGTTTATAGTAGAACATATCTCTATGAATACCTTGGTTTCTGTTCTATAGTTCGTAGATGGAGTTTGAAATGTAGTTGTTAATTTGATGAAACCCTCCCCCAAACCTTAAGAAGCACCGACATGGACACGACAAAGACATGCAAACGTGCAATTTTTTTTAAAAAAAAGTGTTGACAAGGTGATTAAAATAACATTATTTTTTATTTTGTAATGTGAATTAATTTTTGTTAGTTTCGGCGAGTTAGAATTTATCTCTCAGCATGTTGGGAATGGATTTCCTAACATTTTCAAATGTACAAAACCAGAAAATAATATGGAAACGCTACTTGACATTTCCACCATGTGTCAGTGTCTAAAATGATGTATCTCCTAGCATGTCAGCAATGTGTTGGCAGCTTGTTCAACTTTACAAAGTTAAAGAATAATAATTTGGACACGTCATCTCGCATTTTCAACATGGGTCGGTGTCGTGTGATGTCGACACGATGCATCCCATGGTGCGTTGGCAACGTGTCCAGAAAAGAGAAGAAAATAAAACCAAAAGGAAAAAAAAAGAGAGTAGAATTTTTTTACCCAAATAAAAAATTAATAAATCAATGTACAAATGCATGCGACCTTTAGAAACCTATGTGCTTCCATGATGTGGTCTTGGGCAATGAAGAACATATGTACCGTGGCTGTGTTTTGCTCGATGTTTTGCATTTTGTATTAGCGCATCAAGAAAAATAAAACATCCGATCCATATAGTTGGGGTGTGGCGGTTCAGAAGGGTGGGGTTGTATTCACTGTGAGTTTACAGAATTAGATGATGGTCAATGCATATTTTTAATTCTTTATACTTGATGAATGAGGTTGGCCACAAGTTCTTACCACTTTAACTAAGCGTGCATATGCAAATTCATATATTTCTATTTGAATGATATGTTTTATTTATCTATATTATGTATTGGTGGGGGTTATAAATCAATCTGAGCCTATACAGAAATAGATGAAGGTCTGTACATATCTTTAATTCCTTATACTAGATGAATGAGGTTGGCCACAAATGCTTACCGCTTTAACTAAGCATGCATATGCAAATTCATATATTAATATTTTTTTTTTTTTTTATCTATTTTATGTAGTATTCTAGTCAAGATGTTATCGTGTGCAGTTTCAATTACAATATTTTATAGCTCACATTAATTTATATAGGATGAAAATGGGAACAAGATGGTTAACGAGTATGTTCGTGAATACAAAATTGGTGCTGGTAGCTACGGAAAAGTGGTGAGCACATTGCTGCAGTACCATACCATCTAGCTCTACTTGATAGAATCTAATTTGTAGTTTCATGCCCTGCAAATGTTACAGGTTCTCTACCATAGTCAATTAGATGGGAAACATTATGCGATAAAGGTAGTGTCTTCCTTCATACTTACTCAAGTATTTTCATGATATACTCTTTCTACAGTTAGATTATTATGAAGTTTTTCTTTTGGTATAGAGTTCTGTCAGTTGTCGCCTGGGTCAAATCGTTACTATACAAAAGAATAATCACTAAAAAGGCTTGTTATTTTGAGCATTTATGTGCCCAAATTTGGTAAACTGTGGAGAGGTTTCCTGTATTTATTTTCTGATGAAGGACTTCTGTCAGGAGATGAGTCCTAGATATTTTGAGACTGACTTTACAAGGATGTTTCCATATATCCAAATACTCGTTAGATTTTCAACTCCACTACAGAAGATGTGGTGCTTGGTCCAATTTTGTCAGTAATCTAGTGGATTTATTAGTATTCGTGAAGATAAAATTGAAACTTCTGGAAAATGAGGACTTTCAATAGACAATAATGGTTTAACATGGTAGCTATTCTTGATATTTGGATGCAGGCCTTTCATAAGTCTCATTTACTAAAGCAACAGGTTGCGCCTTCAGAAACTGCCATGAGCGATGTTCTACGTGAGGTATTTTTGCACCTTATTCTAGTGTATAGTTTTAGATTATGAGAATTGTCAATCTTAGGTTTGTCATGATTTTTTGGATCTCATTCTTTATGTGGTTCAGCATATCGACCATAAGGTATCTTATTGCTTCTTGGCCTGCACTGTAATCCAGTCTATATAATCATCTTTTTTGGTGATGAGCGATGTATTAATACTAACTATGATACTACCATTATTGCCAGTACTATTATTGTTACCATATAATACAACAGCATGCTATCTATAAACCTGAGATGGACCAGTCTGTTCATTCCTTTGTTTATCTATGAATCGCGTTACAATTCGGACGAACAGCATACTAAACCTTACTTGTGTTTTTAGGTTTTAATTATGAAAATGTTGAGCCATCCCAATATAGTTAATCTCGTTGAGGTGATTGATGACCCAGCAACAGATCACTTCTACATGGGTATTATCTGCTGTTAAATTTTTTGCTCCCTTCCCATGGCTGAAGTTGCCTGTTTGTTTGACTGCAAAACTTCTTTTCTTCAGTTCTTGAATATGTGAAAGGCAAATGGGTCTATGAAGGTGCTGGTCCTCCAGCTGGTATTGGAGAACATACAGCACGAAAGTACTTGCGGGATATAGTTTCTGGGTTGATGTATCTTCATGCTCACGTATGACTCTGTCAACTTCTGTTCATTTTTTGTCATCTTGTGTTCAAAGTAACATATCTGGTCAATAGTTGATTTTTATGTACTGCTTTTACTAAATAGTTCAGATAAGTTGGATTGACCTTTTTGACTTCTATATAATGACATTCTGATTCCCAGTGCGTTCAGTTAATTTTATGGATCCCGATAGATCATGCAAATGAACCTTGTTATTATACAAAATCAGGAATTGATCCTGATGGTCACTGAATTTTAGTTTTTGTTACAGGTTGGTTATTGATTTTGTCTATGTAACTTTGCATTAATGGAATTGACAATGAGGTTGATGGAGTTGATATGTGGAGGTAACTGCAAGGGGTATGGTATTACCATTCTTGCAGTGGCTAATAGAATTGATTTCTTGGAGCCTGTTTGAGCCCCATTTTATTTTATTTTTTTTGATAAAAATGCATTTTGAAATAGTATTTTGATAGAGAATGTGTGGTTAAAAAATAAGAAAAAAATTTGGGTTTGCGTGTAATATTATTTTATTGAAGAACGTGTGGTTGAAAATAAGAGAGGGAAAATGTATTTTAGAAATAATGGGTACCAAACAAGGGCTTGACATAAAAATTAGAAAACACACTTCCTCTCTCTTCCAGCTCGGCAAGTCCCATATTTGCGGACAAAACTTGATTGCCAAATTCGATTTTACTGAAACTCAAACTTGAGGTTTAAAATTTTCCAGGATACAATCATCATGTTGAAAACCCAACCTATAATGGCCTGTCCAATATGCATTCAATACACAAGGTGGTGCTGGCTTTCTACTTTCTCAAAGAGAAAAAAAAAATATGGAAAATTTGTGTAAGAAAATTATGGTTCCTTTTTTTAATTTATTTAAAAGATTTGATCTATTTGTAATTGGATTGAGGACCCTTTTGGATGTTGATTATGAGGGTGTTTTCATAATTAATTCTTGAGGAGAAATTTGGTGTCTTCTCTATAATTTTCCTCTTATAGTTTTGCCCAAAAACTGGGGTTTTATCCTAGAGAATTTCAAAGTGTGGAATTTTAAGGAATCAATCATCGACTTAAAGAATTGGAGAAGAATACTGTTGTAAGTTATGTGTGATATTGATGTTCACAACTTGATTTTGCCAATTCAACCAAGTGATCAGATAAAGAGTTTGGAGATATCTATTTTCACTCGTTGAATTTGACTTGATTTCAATTTCAAATTCATGATAGATATTATTTACTTAGTGCCTGTTTGGGAGATATTTTGCCAATATTTGAATCAATTATTTGACCGTTGCCAAAGGAAAATGATACTGCTTCTGCCATTTTTAGTTATTTCACCAGCAATAAATTATCAATTAAAATTGAAGTCTAGAGGAAAAAGACTATATAACCCCTATTTTTACTTTGAATTACTTAGACATTTCCATCAATCATTACGTTTGACTATTCTGAAAGGATATATTTGGAAATGAATTTTTAGATGATAATTTACTGATTAGGAAGTAAAAAAAAACCGCTTGTCTGGGACCCACTTGCACTTTACCAACGGTAAAGAAATTGAGGTTAATCCAATTTAAATTACTCCCAGGGCTTAATTTTTGGAAAAATCATAATTTCTAAACTTGCTTTTGTCTGCAAATACTCAATTTGAGCTGGAAGAGAGAGGAAGTGGGTTTTATGCTGAGTAATCATTTATGTTAGCCACATCATCAACTCCGTCCACCATGTCGTCAATTCCGTTGAGGTAATTAACAAAGACAAACTGAAGAAAACATGGAAGTTTGGCGACTTCGGTGACTAGGTCTTTAACCTCAAAACATTGCATTTACAAAATTATAGCATGATATATAGGTCTAACACCAATTTTCGGCATGCTGAACAAGGTTTAAAATGTGTAGATTTCTTGCTGAGTTCAGTGTTTGTTGACCTAAAAATTATCATGTACTCTTTGAACATGTTGGATTGACTAACATTTGGGTTCTTTGTATTAAATTGTTATATACATGTATCACTGCAATAATGTGTTGGGGACTTGTATAGAAAAAAGTATGTTATCTAAGCATTCAACTAAATCATATTTCTTGGAAATTCGACTAAGAAGTCTTCCATTGTATATATTTCTCCCTGTTTACAATAGCATCACTTTCACCTTCCTCACCCCCAGGTGGTTCTCACGCTTCCTTGGAGCTTGATCTTTCACCATGGGATGGTGGGAAGAGAAAATAATGAAATTTTGATGCTTCTTAGAGGCTGCTTTCTGTTTTAAGGGTGATCTTTTCTCATCGCCATGTTCTTTTAGATGGTGGGCTTTATAGACACGGTATTCTGGTAAATAGCTGTTTTTCATTTCTTAAATGATGAAAAAGTTGGTTTGTTTGATTTTCAGCAATGAAATTAGCATGAAATACTCAAATTTCTCTATGGATACTAAGCCCCTGTTTGGACTCCATTTTTGTTCAAAACTCATTTTCAACCACACATTCTGCAATAAAATAATATTACACGTAAACCCAAAACTTTTCCTTCTTTTTTAACCACACGTCCTCCAAAAAATCACTATTTCAAAGCGCATTTTTTTTTCCAAAACCTCATTTTATGGAGCCCAAACAGGGGCTAAATTGCATGTCAGGCAATGCATTAAAAGCATTTTCTTCTATACGGTATTCTGGTAAATAGCTGTTTATCAATTCTTAAATGATGAAAAAGTTTTTGGTTTGTTTTATTTTCAGCAATGAAATTAGCATGAATTACTCAAATTTCTCTATGGGCACTTTTTTTTTTTCCAAAACCTCATTTTATGGAGCCCAAACAGGGGCTAAATTGCATGTCGGGGAATGCATTAAAAGCATTTTCTTCTACATATCACACCTTATAAGGAAACAAAAAAAAAAAAAACGAAGATTATTTCATTTTTGTATGAGTTTAATATCTTAATTTACCCTTTTTGTCATATTGAGATTCTCAAAATATTTTTTGGCACAAGTATGGTGCTTTACAGAACTTGAATGACCATGTCTTTTACGTCATCATAATGCATGAATTAAGATTTGAAATTTCTAGTTGCAGAGGTGCTGCCTGATAAATGTGCTCACCATACATTAAATTGTGGCACAATGCTTAATCTTAGAACAACGCAAATTGGCTAATGTGCCCTCCTATCATTTTTTGTTGTTTTTTTGCAGCACAAACTGTAATCATCATGATTCATTTTGCTTTCAGTTAAACTAACGTGGTTCACTACTTCTTCAATCTAACAGAATATAGTTCATGGAGATATTAAACCTGATAATCTTTTAGTTACTGGTTCTGGCACAGTTAAGATTGGTGATTTCGGCGTCAGCCAGGTTTTTGAGGTAAGA
>CAIGRQ010023454.1:0-11929 GCA_903798375.1 Fraxinus sp. D2006-0159 | reverse complement strand
TGCGTTCATATGCCTCGTAGACAACGCCACTCACACTATGAGAGAGAACTGATCATGCTCGAAGTCGTTAATGACAAAGAGGGGATGTCGAGGATAGTGTTAATGACTGAAGTGCAGTTTTAATAAGGTACTTATTTTAAAGAAGATCCGAGTTGAATCACATTAAGCTTCTGTTTGGGCTCCATTTTATTCGAAAGGTTTTTTTTTTCTTTTCAATAAGATAAAATAATATTACATATAAATCTAAAAAAAATTCTTTATATTTTAACTACACATTTTTAAAAAATCACTATTTTAAATATATTTTCTTCAAAATTCGATTTTAATGGAGCCAAATAGGATAGGTGATTATCATGTTGATTAATAAATACATATCACATCAGATCATTCCTACTGTGGTAGTAATTTTAATCCTGACCCCACGTGGTCCCTTCAAAATCTCAGCCATCAGATCCAGCCGTGCATTTAGAATCATGAGATTCCCTTACAGCATTTCATCCCTATGATTAATATCTCCAATTTATCACGACAATTTAGAAATTGCCTCAGCTTTTTCTCATCCGGGTCGTCCTTCTCGGGGACCCCTTTTTTCTGCGGTTGCGCTGCATTGCATCAGGATAAGGAAAATTCACACCTTTAGCACCCAATCTATAGTTGTAAACTAAATTAATTTCCAACTTTTAAAAAGGAAAAAACTAGTAACTAATATTTTATTATCGATTTCTAATTACTTAGTTACTCCCAAATGATAGGACGTGTCCAAATAAATTATCATGTCAATAGAACACGATTTACTTTAAATTTTTCAACAACAATTAAATTTAAGAAGCAAAATGAGAATGAAAAATATAGTCGTTATTGGGCCTCACACAATAGATATAAATTCAAAATTGATGGCTTGATGTGATGGAGAACGATCATATTTTTCATTTTTATGGATGAAAAATTAAGAAACAAACGAGGACAATAAGAATGAGTTTTTTTTTTACTCAATTCATAGTCGGTTGATCAATATTAATCAAATTCTTGAAAAAAACCATCCCGCAATCGATAAAAAATCGTGAGTTTACTAGTGTATCTCATCATCATCATCTTTAGAGAACTAAAAAACTAATTATCAATGGGTATGGTTTTGTGGTGCAAACTTTAGATTTTTGTTTTGAAGGTTTCCAAGCACGGTGTGACCAGCGAGGTGAATGTACGTGATTAATATGGAAGCACTTAGCGTCTAATGACTCTCAAATTAGGAGCCTGTTTGGGAGAGTTCAAAATNACTTTAGATTTTTGTTTTGAAGGTTTCCAAGCACGGTGTGACCAGCGAGGTGAATGTACGTGATTAATATGGAAGCACTTGGCGTCTAATGACTCTCAAATTAGGAGCCTGTTTGGGAGAGTTCAAAATCCAATTACAATTGAAAATATAGTCGTTATTGGGTCTCACTCATCTAATAAAAGTCAACAATAATGACTAATTTTTCAATTTTAATCCGATTTTAAAAACCTTCTATGTTATTTATGTAAGGAATTGAAACCAAACCAAAACGTCAAATTTGATTAAAAAAAGTATATCATCGGTGGGTTCATGTGACACCACGTTGACAATTTTGAAATTTATTTGACGACTTTGACTTACCATCCTACGAATAAGAGATATTCTACAACTATAAGAAAAAAATGATATCAATTTACACAATCTTAATGATTAGATACTAACTTGCTACAAACATAAGTTTGTGGACCAATAGTGCAATTTTATTTTCTGATGACCCCGTGGCCCTCACCCCCGGTGGCTTTCATTAACTACACGTTTCATTTCTCTATTGGTCATTTCAAACCTTGGTTAAATTCTAACCTGAACACAAGGTAACCCCCAATCACATCTTAAAAAAACCTTATCTTCTCTACAATAACCCTTTCATTCCAAGTCATACCTCCTTTCTCTCCCTCTACTTTCTCTGTCTAGATTTGAGCTGAATTTCCACTGTAACCGACGAGATTTCGATGGCTCAATCTTTCCCGGAGGATGTACTTGTGCACGTATTCTCGTTTTTGAACTACGATAAGGACCGGAATGCGGTTTCTCTGGTGTGCAAGTCGTGGTACGATATTGATAGGTTGAGTCGGAGGAGGATTTTCATAGGAAACTGCTATGCAGTGAGTCCGGAGATCGTGATCCGGCGGTTTCCGGATGTGAGAGCGGTGGAGTTGAAGGGGAAACCGCATTTTGCCGACTTCAATCTGGTGCCGGAAGGATGGGGTGGATATGTGTACCCCTGGGTTGTTTCCATGGCTAGGGCTTACCCGTGGCTCGAGGAAATCAAGCTGAAGAGGATGGTGGTGACTGATGAGATCTTGGAGCTGATATCCAAGTCGTTTAAGAATTTTAAAGTGCTGGTGCTCTTGTCTTGTGAAGGTTTCACAACTGATGGACTTGCGTATATTGCTGCCAATTGCAGGTAGAAAACATAGATTTAATTTTGATATATAATAAGTGCGATTGTCAACTTGTCTAATTAGGAAGAAATTCTGTGGAAACGATGAAGAAAGTTTTGTAAAGTTGCGAAGTAAATCTTGAAGGAAATGGAAAGTTTGAATTTTTGAGCGGGTTGAGAAGGAGGTAGAGTCAAGATTGTATTTTAAAGATACAGTACTGTTTTTGTTTTTTGTTTTCTTGGCTAGTGAAAAGTATACAGTAAAAGGGGAGTTTGAATCCATACTCTTTACATCGATTGACCGAGTGAAAATGTAAGAATCTCGCTCTTATATGACCCTGATTTTTTGCTTATGAGCTTGATACTAGATCACAAATAAAATTTGAAAGTTTTCCCTAAACCTGGGGAACGTATTAAGAAAGATCTGGTATAATTCCTGCTCTTAGGTTCAAATTTTCTTCCGTTGACTGTGTTATATACTCGAAATATGCTCTAGGCTACTATGAGTTTTTGATTCAAAATTTATTTGTTGCAAATGGAACTTCTTCTTTTTTTCTCATGGATCTTGCAAGATGATACAAACTTACTATGTTGGGTTCTCCTTGGAATTTCATGACTTGGATTGTCCTTTGGACCAATTGATCTTTTTAACAATTAATCATACATAATTCTCTTTTCTTACTTTGCACAACTATGATTGAACAATACAGTTTCCATGAGGTTCTATTTGTCTGCTAAGTATTTATCTGCGATGAAGTTCTGGTCCTGATTTATTACTACGATTTTTGGGTCGAACACTAAGTTCTGTCATCTGAGCTGCAATCATGCTTTCAGTTCCAATGACTTGAGTGGAATAATCTAACATGATAGGAACAGTTGACTTTCCTATACATTTGGTACCTCTTAGTGAAGTCTTGAGGAGCAAGCTTTTTCAGTTTTCAATTTACCAAATGATACAGGATCTGGTCAAGTATTAATTTTGGTAGGTGCTTTTTTGTTCTTATGTATAATAAATTTTCGGCATTTACTAATTTGATTATTGGTGTGACTTTTTTGCAATGTAGGAACCTTGGAGAATTAGACTTAGGGGAGAGTGAAGTGGAGGACCTGAGTGGGCATTGGCTTAGCCATTTCCCCGACAATTGCACTTCCCTCGAGTCGCTTAACATATCTTGCTTGGGCTCCGAGGTGAGTTTCTCTGCGCTGGAGCGTCTGGTTGCTCGGAGTCCTAATTTGAAAACTCTACGGCTGAATCGTGCTGTACCCCTTGAGAAGCTCCCCAACCTACTCTACCGTGCCCCCCAGTTGGTTGAGTTAGGTACAGGTGCCTATTCCGCTGAAATTCAGTCTGATATCTTCTCAAACCTGGCGGAAGCATTTCTAGGCTGCAAGCAATTGAAGGGCTTGTCCGGGTTTTGGGATGTGGTTCCAGCTTACCTTCCAGCCATGTATTCAGTCTGTTCTCGAATCACTTCACTGAACTTAAGCTATGCTACAGCTCAAAACCCTGATCTTGTTCATTTTGTTAGCCAGTGTAGCAACTTGCAGCGGCTATGGGTACGTGATCTTCTATTAAATGTCATGTCATCAATAAGTTTTACAATGCCTAATAGAGAGATGTCAGAAGGAATTTGCAGCATGCTGCTTTAGAAGAACTTGAGATCCAAAATTTAAATACTTCATTAACAGAGAGACATTTATCAGTTTCTGAATTTTAGCATTTGATTCTCTCTTACTATGTTGCCTTTGGACGAATTTTATGATTGGGATTTTTATGATTGTCCATACTACTTGAAATTTAACATTTGAGTCTACAATCTGAGTTCTTTTATTGCATTACAACCTTGGACTTAACCAAGATATGACTGTGTAGGTGCTAGATTACATTGAAGACACGGGTCTTGAGGCACTTGCCGCTTCCTGTAAGGATTTGCAGGAACTTAGGGTGTTTCCTTCAGATCCTTATGATGCAGAAGCAAATGTAACTTTGACGGAACAGGGGCTTGTTGCTGTCTCAGAGGGTTGCCCGAAGCTCCAGTCTGTTCTATACTTCTGCCGCCAGATGTCGAATGCGGCATTAGTTACTATTGCAAGGAATCGTCCTAACATGATTCGCTTCCGACTATGTATTATCGAGCCTCAAGCTCCTGATTACCTAACCCTCGAACCACTTGATACTGGCTTTGGTGCCATTGTAGAGAACTGTAAGGAATTGCGGCGGCTTTCCATGTCTGGCCTCCTCACTGATCGGGTTTTCGAATATATTGGGACCCATGCCAAGAAGTTGGAGATGCTTTCTATAGCTTTTGCTGGGGATAGTGACTTGGGCCTCCATCATGTGTTGTCTGGGTGCGAAAGCCTACGAAAACTGGAGATTAGGGACTGTCCATTTGGGGACAAGGCTCTCTTGGCCAATGCTACAAAGCTGGAGACAATGCGATCCCTTTGGATGTCTTCTTGTTCAGTGAGTTTTGGAGCATGCAAATTGCTAGGTCAGAAGATGCCCAGGCTCAATGTCGAAGTGATTAATGAGAGAGGACCCCCTGATTCAGGGCCAGAAAGCTGTCCCGTTGAGAAACTTTATGTATACAGAACCATTGCAGGACCTAGGGTTGACATGCCTGGTTTTGTTTGGACAATGGACGAACATGTGTCCTCAAGGCTTTCTCGACCAACAGAATGATATGGTGATTGAGAATCCTATGCAGCGTACCAGGTAGATGCTTTATGCGTTAATAATCATTCTACATTTATTTCTGCTACGCCTTATCTGGTAGCAGTGAGGTGGAAGGTGAACAAGCCAATTCAGGGTTTTGATGGTCAAATGCCATTTATTTTACACTTGGCTGAGCTATTCACTACAATCAGTTATCAATAAAGAGGTGAATCTCTTGTTAATGCGGCATGTACCATTAGGAACCATTTGTTTTCGACAATTATTATGCATACTATGCGCAAGCTTGTGCGGATTTATGTTGTTTAGAGCAAGTAATGCTCATCTTCTGGATTTAACCTTTTATCAGATTTTTTGGGCAATAAACAGTAGATTGTTGTGCACTAAAACAGTTATATTTGCGATTTCTACTTCTTGAACGGATTGGTTGAGAGGAAGAGACTTTCCACGAAATACATCTAGTTGTGGCTGGGCGGCTCAAAGAGGATGGACAACTTATTACCAGATTCAAAGATTTTCTATGGTGATCCCGGTCTGTTGATTATCAGCCAATCCCTACTTCCTGAAAATTTATGGTGCATTAGATTTCTATCTGACATTGCTGCCCCAAGTATTATTAGATTCTTGCATATGTATTCCACAGTTCGGTAGTAGTAACATTCACAGAATTCACAAAATACTGTGATAACATGTTCTTTTCTGTAAAATCTTTATATGGTTAATTCTTTCGCGTTCCATGTTATGCTCTTTAGGTACTTTTTCGCTTTCGTTGAGTCAATACTAAGCTCCTGTTCGGTGGTCAATTTTTTTTGGAAAAATATTGCTTTGAATATTGAATTTTTGGAGAACGTTTGGTTAAAAAGTAGGAAATTTTTTTTGGTTTGTGTAGAATATTTTATCGTGTATATGCGATTGAAAATAGATATATGGAAAAAAAGAGTTTCTGAAAGAATGAAAAACAAGTAGTGGCTATATAATGAGCATAAGAAGAAACAATTGTTTGGTTAGAATAACATTGTGGTTCTTGACAAATTACTCTTGCTTTCTAATACATCATCGTCCTATCATTTCATCATATGAAAAGAGAAGGTGAGGTACACAGGTGTGTGACTTGACTGTGTGAGAGAGAGAGGGCATCTAGTGACAGAGTCATGTGATAGATTCGGGGAGATAGCAGTGTGTTGACGACTTTAATGCTCTCCTTTCAACAAACACCTGATGTGCCATTTGAATTACAACTGCCAGTACTTGTGTATACTCAGTAAAAGCATTAGCTTTTCAACACATTGAATGGGCAGGGAAATTCAACAAAAATAAAAATCAAAACCCAGTAATATTCTTCCTTTTTCTAACCAAAGGATAAAAGGATTTTTGAAGAGAAGATGGTCCACAGCAACCAGAAAGAAAAAGGCTGACTCACTGAGTAGCAAGTGACCCAACAAAAGTGAAATGCAAAAGCTGCTACATGCATTTCTGTCTTTGCAGAGTTGAGTTGGGTAAATAATTTAATCATCCAACATTTCATTGGGTCATGATTCTCCCACGTTTCATGTTTCTCTACCATTACAACCTATGATATATTTTTTTATTACTTTCAAATATCTCACATGTTTCTTTTAGCTAACGATGTCACGAGTTGCCGCAGATAAGAAAAACGTTACAAGGATTACTTCGTCACATTAGTAAACTAACTCCTATGGAACTTCTTCCTTATTAAAAGTACTTGATATTCATATTAATTAAGCATGTCTTTACTGTAATAGTTGTAGAAGATTTTCGACTCTTTCAACATCGTCAGCTCGTGTCCACTTAAACTTGAGCGTCTTTGGTAGGTCGGACTAGACACATCTCGGCAATACCGTGAAATGTGAATACCTCTCCCAGTTAAAGTATGTGCGATTTAAGGATATTTCTTTGGTAAAAGATGAATAGCTACAAGTCTACATTGTTTATATAGTGTACATGTGCATGCCCTACTTTTTCCTGGGAATTTGGTGTACTGTTTACTTTGAAATGCCAATTCAAATTGTCCAAAGGAAGAGACTACTCCTTAACATTGCAACCTATAATTTTGGCACATAAAAGGCTGTGCTTTTGCTTGCAGTATACCCAAGAATGGTGAAAATTGTTTGCTCAAGCTGTGTAAAGCCAAAGGGTAATTCACAATGTTAGATAGTAATGTACAATATAGTCAACTCGAATTACACTTTTTTCTTTAATATTGTCAAGTGGTGTCCATTCCGCCGTACCAAATATGCTCTTATGGTTACGACTTAACCTGCAATCCACCATTGCAATGTTCCAACCTGACTGGTTATACAAAAAGAGCCCTGACAAAGTTATCACCATACAATCGATGGTTGTTCTCCAATTTCTTCGCGTGCTTTTTCATCCATAATACTATGAGCTTCCAAGTTATGGAAAAATAGAGTCAATTATTGCGTGGAATAGGTATCTTGTTTCCAGGAATGCATTATACATAGGGTCTCTTATTCTGATGAAGATGGTACAATACTTTTTAAGTGTCCTTTGTACTTTTGAGGCTTAACAATCACTTTAGCCTTCAGAATTCAGATATGAATACAAAGACGTATAAAAGTAGGATCCTTAGAAATAGCAACAAGTAGATTTACTCAGGTATGGTTACACAAAAGAAAAAGCAGTGGCTATGCAAAAATTGATTCTGACAAGCATGTGATGATTATGGCCAACTAGTCAATTGATTTAGACATGAAATATGACCCGTGGTTAACAAACCTCAAAGGCCCAGACAATTGCTTAAGGTAGGGATGATGACTTTGATGTGTTTTATGTAAATTGACAATCAAGTAACAGAAAAATTTATGGTCAAGAGCTCGTTTGGTATCACTTGCTTCCAGAATCAAATTTTTTTTCACTTAAACAAAAGAGCAACATTTCGTCTCCAGAAAAACTCATGCTGATGAGCAACGGCACTTCCACTTGACACCATAGTATACTTTCGTCCCTACTACGTTTTCTCTACTTTAACTCTACAAACTAAATTCATCCATCTAAGATTAACTTATTATGAAATCAAATCAAGCTTAAACTCAATCTCTAGATTGTAATTGTTTTGAAATTTTTAGTACTGAACATACGTGTTTAATTTAAATTACAAGTGAATGAAATTGAATTACAAAAGTATTGCCAAACTTTCGAGAGGCATAGCTACTTTCCCTCAAACACACTCAAATTTTCGATAAATGAATCCCTTAGAACCCACTTTTTCTCCATTTATACGGCTCTGCTTCCTGTTCACATGGGCTGCCTCTGATTCTAACTTGTACCTAACTCGTGCACCTCATGTGCTGCTTGTTGCTTATTTTGCCTGCCATAAGTGAACAATAATCCGGAATCAGCAGAAAGCTAAAGCAATCAACGCTTGAAAATGGCAATTGTCTAATATTTTACACGTATTAAAAATACAATACGCCGATTGTGGAAATTTTCAGCAACCATGGCATTGTATTACGACAATAATGAAATGACACAGAAAAGCCCCGATCAAATAAGCAGAAGCATTACAGGATGGAAAAAAAATAAAAAATAAAAATTAGAGAGAGGACAACTACCTTGTTTAAATTTTCAATTGTTTCCAACATATGCTCAATTCTGTATTTCATCACAGGTTGACCTGACCTTGTTTTCTTATACATTTTCTCCTTCAAAGCTTTTCTTTTGGCATCCGTTTTCTCTCTTTTTTCCTTTGCTGCCTGAATTATGGCTTCCCTTTCTAGTCTAGCTTTCTCTTGCTCTTCGTGCTTTTTCTTGTACAATTCTTCGAGACTTTGGGATTTCTTCTTGCTTTTCTTGTTCTTCTGTTCAACATTTTGATCTTCTTCAGTTTCATTGTCATCCTGCAACGGCACCAATTTATTCCCGATCAAATGAAACCTATTCACATATGAGTTCTGCATTTACATAGCAGGTTTAGCACACAGCATACAATTAAACTGGTTACAATTTTTTTGCAGCGGGTTACAAATTGGCTTTCATACTGCAACATAGATTGAGCAATTGGTTGCCAAATTGCTAAACAAAGAATAACATGAGAATAGTATAAAAACTTAATGAAAACCAGAATATAGATTCACACCTCCAATGGTCTTGCAATTGTGGAGGGATCATTCTTCTTCTCTTGATGCTTTAATGACCTCTTAAATTTTTGCACATATTTAGCATTCTTGTAGAACTCCCTTTGCTTTTCTGACAAGGAGAAATCAATAACGCTTTAAGCAATACACTAAAAATGTATCAATACATAAATACTAGGTTCAGTGAGCGAGACACTGAGAGCTTTTGGAACAACAGATTTCAATTGAGCGGATATCAACTCCACAGCCCAAATCTTCCATTTTTAATTGGATTCCCAGGGTGACGATGGCTTCCAATCCCACATAAACCCCCTGAATTATAGGCCCATCTTTGATGGTTTTTAAATCCGCCAACGTTTTTGGTCTTTTGAAATTCCTTCTGCTCAACAACTACTCACTGCAACCATCACAATACCTCCCCCTCTCACTCCCCCCCATCTTTCTCTTTCCCCCCATTCCCTCCCTACGTAATCTACAAAGACACTAAATTGTGCAGAATATCTGGTTGCTGAACTTGAAATGGTCCAGTGACCAAAATATCTAGTAGAACCCAGTGGGGTTGAGACACTGTAGTAGTTCCTCTCTTTTCCCAACTTCCTCCAAATAATTATATTTCTCTACCAATTAATCATAAAATATGTTTTCTATCATGTCTATCACTGAAACACAAGCTGCCAAACCACACTTTTGTTCAAGTAATTAATTAACCAACACAAATCTATATTTTAGACTCATTTATTTAACATGCCAAGCTAGCTCTTGACTCAGTTTACTTGCAATTCTACCAGTTGGGAATCCAATCAACTATCTAGCATTTACATGGAGGATTCAGACTGTGATTCGAACTCCTTCAAGTCCCGTATAATATTCCAGATATACTCAGGTTTACAAAGTTAGTAATAATTTCTGTGAGAACCAGAATATTAACAAAACAAATGTAATGGCATGCCGTCAATCATCATTCCAACATTTTCTCTTTAATAATCTCAATTGAATCTTAAGTTGAGCGAATTTTATTAGGTCAAGTCTTTTCCATAAAGATTACAGATTGGCCTGAATGGAAAAATCACTTAAAAGTTCGAATAAGTGATAAAAAAAAAAAGGGCATACTTTATCTACTCAAATTCTTCCAGCATCGAATTCAGTTTCAATTCTAATACTTAATAAGCTCAATTCCACTAATGACAATCAAACAAAGAAATTTGAATACTTCGAGAGATGTGCATACTAATTAAGGCAGGGTTGTAATTGTCGTTCCTAGTTTTGGCATTGGCGAATGCTTCGAGAGAGAGGCCTCCTCCTCCCAATCGCTGCTTATTCTTCTTCATCATCTTCTTTTTGTACTTGATCGAATCTGGGCCATTGAATTTCTTGCCTCCTTTTTTAGCTTCTCCTCCGCCTTTCTTCATTGTTCTGTCGAAACCAAATGCCAATTCGAATTTTGACTCGGAATCTGTTTTACAGAGGAACCGTAACCCTAGGTAATTTGCAATAGGCAGAGATGAATAGTACAATTCAGATTCCCGAACCGGGTATAAATCTCGGCCCAAGATAATGGGCTCCCGTTCTACCTTGTTTTGGGCCGATTTAAGAACCGGTCCAAGCCTTAACCAAAAAAGAAAAGCCTTGAACGTCAACGGGGTCGAACCGAAATCGAATGAATTTAAAAAAAGTTTCTTGTAAAAGAAATTGAAAAACCTCAAAATTGGTTTAGATTCACCAGAATTGCTTATATTTTATTTTAGACAGAAAACTTTGCTTAGTAAGGTATAGATGATACGATATTACCATGGCCAAAACATGCTTGGGACGTAATTTATCATGGTATACGAATCTTCACTCATCATTTAGACCACCTATATAATTGTTTTATATAAATGTGTTGTTCAAATATATTAATTGATCAAATATGGTTGAAAGAAAAGAAAAAAAAACCTGAGTCCCTGTTTTGGTTCCTCTATGCGACCGCATAGAGGTACTCTGCATAGAGTAAATATTTAGCCGTTGGACAGATTTTTCAAAATTTGTTTGGCACATTTTCAACCTCAATTTCCAATGTTTTGTAAAAAGTTGGCACCCAAACGACTGTGTATGAAAGAATTCTAAAAATAGGGATATAATTCATGGTTTAATGATTAGATTCTCTCTCTTATGTTTTGTAAAATTCTCATCACCAAACTCTCTCAAAATCTACTTAGAATTATTTCTTATTGCTCTTCTTTGTTCCTTATTTTTGGGTTTCAAAAGTGCTATTTACAACCCGGTTCTTGACTTGAAATCCGCTAAATCTATTTGTGTGTTGGTCCTTTAACATTCTCATTACCAAGAGGGCGCAAATAAAGTTTTTATGATATCATTCTTTGCGATTCAAGTCTTCTACTTTTCTTCACTTTCTTGCTTTGTGATTTTACATTATTTCCAATTTGTATTCATTTTGGAGGCATGTTTATCTACTTCAACGAAATTATCTCAACAGTCTAAAAGCTTTATTATTGTGCAATGGCAACCGAAGGAAATACAATCATGGCAACAATCAAACTTATGAATCAAGACTTGGTGAGGCTAGACCATTTTGATGGATCAAAATTTATAAGGTGGTAAGATAAGATTAAATTCTTGTTAACGTCGCTCAAAATCTTCTACATTCTTGATCTAAACTTGAAAGATCTACCTGAACCATCCGACAAAGACACCGAACAATCAAGGGT